>JWHW01027266.1:654750-676111 GCA_000931545.1 Papilio glaucus
TACAACTTATGCTGAATGTTGTGAATAATTCATTAGAAGGTACAATGCTGTACTAGTCCCCACTTAAATGTATGGTAGTAAGAGATATAGTGAGCGCCACTAGATATACCTGTGTCATTTTAATTCTTTATTTTATTTTCAGGTGAAACAAGATTAGCGCCTGCCATTCGTTTCATCTTTGCGCGTCATATGCTTGTAAAAATTGATTTATAGAGGTTCTTCTAAGGGTTGTTACAACTACTTTTCTTCTAGTCCAAAAAGAGTGGCTGAGCTTAAAAACTTTCAAATGTTTTGTGACTTAAAAGTACATAAAATACTTCACCACTCTCAGACACGCTGGTTATCAGCTGCATGTAGCAGTGAAAATATCTAACAAAGATCATCTTGGGTGCAGAACATATATTAAATAAGCTCCTCAGCTAATTTTATCTTTAATATTTTATCACTCCCCCTTCATCCGCCAGCGTTGAACGAATATCTTTGCATATTAATCCTATAACAGCTGAATAGGTTGTCTACTCAGTCAATCACTGGTTTATTGCACGCTAAACAACTCTTTAATGACGTTAATTGTTATGATGAAATTAATTCAAATATGATCGCGGCTATGGTAGAATATTGATATGATCCTAAGGATTGCAAAAAATAATTATTTTAAGTATTAATTAATAGTAAGTTTGTATGGTTTGATGTAAAATAGTATGGAAGTTTATTTGCTGATAAATAAAGCAATTTGATTGAATATTGTAATTTTTTGTCATATACCGATTTTGAGTACAAATATACCGATTTTAGTGAACAGCTCTACTGATTTCGCAGAATGACGTTCGAAACCAGTACCAGTTAGTCCACACATGGTCCACAGACTACTACAGATACTACATACTACGCTATGAGTTAGTTAGTCCATCAAAATCTTTGGATTGAATCTGAAGTATTTGTTTTTTTTTCGAAAAGGCCTATAAAGTGAAAATCGCAATATATAGAAAAGCTTAAGTTTCGAACTAAATATCGGGTCTTTATCTTGCCACTATAATTAAATTAAGCGTCTCTTATATTGTAAATGTTGGTACACGCACTCATCTCATTAAAATTCCAAAATACACACTAAATTTTGTTTGCAAACATTCGCGTTGTATTTTGGCAGTGTTGTACACAATTTTTGCACTGAAATTGCTGTACTTGATAATCAAATTGAAGGTCAGTACGTCTTTTATTTCTTCTGTCACATGATAATACAAATAACTCGAAGGAATCAGTGCCACCTGTAAGATAACATCATCTGTTAATTCCAACTTTTGGTCATTGGACTTGATCAAGTTCAAGGTTATATTTAGACGCAGAACAGGTAAAACAGTTATAATGGTTTTAATTATAAATCCAAATTATTTGAACTTCTTAGAAGTCATCCAATGATGTCATTGTTCTTTTTTTAAAGGTAAAATATATAATTAATTTGTGTATTACAGATGGGCTACAAAATGGGAGAATTAAGAAATAATAGCCTCTATGACCGTGTCAACAAGCTTTTGGTGTCTTATGAGTGGAGTGACTGCACATTTTCTGTGTGTGGTAAAAAATTCAAAGCACATAAATTGATACTAGGAATAAGCAGTCCAGTATTTGAAGCTATGTTTTATGGACCCCTTTCAACTAACAGCGATATAATTATAACTGATATTGAGCCTAATGTATTTCAACAATTGTTAAATTATATATACACAGATAAAGTTGAAATTACATCAATTGAAGAAGCCTTTGAATTGTTATATGTTTCAAGAAAATATTTATTAGACCACTTGTCAGAAGTATGCATCAAGTATGTGCAATCAAATGTAAACATAGATAATGTTATTACAATTTTAAATTACCCTGATTACATGCAAGATAAGCAATTACTATTATCTTCACTTCAGTTATTTTGTGAACATGCGCCATATCTACTTAAAGAAAACAAGAAAAATATATCAAGTTTTTGTCTGCAAAAAATTCTCACAAGTGACAATATGAATATACCAGAAAAAGAACTTATTAAGTTTACTTTTGAGTGGACGGCTTATTACTGTGAAATTAACAACATTCCTGTGGACTTCACAAATAGACGTGATGTATTAATTAAAAATGGATTATTCCAATTATTAAGATTTTTATCATTGTCTGTTAAGAGTTTGGATGAAATTGTCACAAGTGCTAATAACTTACTTCTACCACAAGAATTTGAGTATATTAATAAAATGTTAAGAGTATCTAGTATTTTATACAACAATAGCATAATGGATACCATTAGTACTATCACAATTCCAAGAAATGCACTAAAATTACAGTGGTATCTTTGTCATCGCAGCCCAGTACGATCTGCTACCCCTGCAATCATAGATTCAACTCATAACTACATTCTGTGCAAGTTAAAAACTAATAAATCAATATTTATTAATTTTCTTAATATACCTTCTAGGATGACACCAGTATTGAACTTTTGTAACAATACACCTAAACAATACTGTGAAAATGTCTCAATTTCTTTGATATGCGCTTCTGACAACAGTGTTATTGCTCAATATAGATATAACAACAATGTAGATTATGATTCAAACATTGATATTGAATTCAAACAACCATGTTTTATAAAAAAAGATAACTGGTATAAAATATGTTTCCATTGGCCAAGAGATGACAATTTATTTTCATTTTCGTATGGTATTCAATGCAGAGATAATGCGTACACCAGCAACAGAATTTACTTGGAATTTGAAGATATATTCTCATCTTCTGATAATTATGGTAGTTTTCTAAGAGGTTTGAAATTTTGTCTCTAATATGACTAAAATATATGAAATTTGGTGTATTTGAAGTAATATTTTAAGGATTATTTAAAAATAGCTTAAATTAGACTTATGTACTTATTTATTTAATTTTAGGCTATTTAAAAATAAAAAATAAATTAAATTCAAGTCTACTTTATTTGCCAATGTTTCAACTCAAAATTTAAATACTTTTTTAATTACAAACATAAAATATAAGACAATAATATAATCTGTAAGTCCATCTAAAGTTATTAATATTACGGGTATGACAAAAAACTTCTCAATTGAAAATAAAAAGTATTATGGCGGGGGTCCATTGAATTTTTTCGTTAGCAATATTATGCGCTCAGCTTCCCGAATGCCACTTAGCCTTGCCCCGTGAACTGTTGAAAAATATCCAGGGAGTGTGGCTTCGCCAGCAAACAATAGTATAGGCGGCTGGGAGTCACAAGGTCCCGGCACTGGGTTACCCAGCTCGCATTGGTGACTCACCAGAGAACAACAACTCATATAAGAGTAAGCCCCACAGAAATGCGGATCCGAAGCCCAGCGGGATCGCAACATCATTTGTGGGTATGGCAGGCATGGATTTCCAGTAAAGCGACGTAGTACCTTCGTCAGTCCTTCGACAACGTCAATATCAGCTTTGGACTCCATAATAGCCGCCTCCTGTCCGGAAATCCAAGCACACAGGACGTGTTTGCTACCGGGTAACTCGTCAATTGCGCAGACTCCGTCCGTCCAGTCGCTTCTGCATTGTAACTCTTCTGCCGACCATGCCAATTTCATGTTACCCTCATGGCACACCCAGAATGGTTCTTTGTATTCCATAAATACTTTGTTGCTTAGTCCAAAACCCAAACTGCATATTGCATCCAACTTGCATGAAGGAAGTGGCGGTGAAAACAGTTTATCCGCCTGACATTTAAGACATCCAAGGGAAACGGTTACTATGACATAGTCGCAAGTAATCTCTTCACCGTCACAACATTTGACTAAAGCTCGGCCTGACCCCGCTTGGCCTCGACCCCATCGTATAATATTCACAGCTTTGTTATACTTCACACTATTATCCGGCAGTCCTCGCAGCAGCGGCGCCAACACACCTACATATCCAAGTGGAACGCGCACGCTGCCTCCCGGGAGTTCAATATAGCTGCCGTATTGGTCGGCACTAACAAGTGATAAGTCGTCCCCGCATCTATTTCGTAAAATATTAGTCAAGCCAAACATGACTCGAGCGGCGTCATACCTTTGATCCTCAGGAAAGTTATATAGTTCCTGTTGTATACGTAGACCGAAAAAGTTAAGGAGGGTACCGTGCATTTTTTCTCCCCCTAATCTAAACAAATTTGCAGCCTGCTGCTCAATTTGTCTAAACGTGTGATAGGCAGTAATGGTGACTGGTAAATCTACGGCGCGACCCTCGCTAGTACAAAATAAACCACGGGAATTGTCCAGTCGAGGTAAAGGTGCCTGTAGTAGCCGATCTTGCGACGCCAGAGTGTATACAGAATTAGGCAAACAAGCGCCGTGAATCCATTCAGCTCCCATTTCTATGATTGAATCTCCGAGCCAACACGAGTGAATACGTCCACCGGGCCTGCAAATGCATTTAAAATTATATATTTTTTTTCATTTAATGTTTATTATTTCATTAATAGGTGCAGTATTTATGTATAGCCTATATATACCTTTCTTTTGCTTCCAAAACGTTGAAATTGCATATGCCGCATTGTGTTAGTCTATGGGCCGCCGAAAGACCAGCTATCCCGGCACCTACAATAATGACTCGCGGCTCGCGAATGCTAGGCTTTATGCTGCACGAATCGAGAAAACACTGTTCCTGCCCTGTGGTCACGGCGGTGTTCGTCATTCGACATGTTGTCACGATCACAGCCCACTCGTTCGGTATTGTTAATAACTTGTACAATTTTTTGTTACAGAAGAATTTCATACGTGATAGTTTCATACTGATATTTTTTCATTACTTTGTTTAACTGTAACACTAATGCATTTTAATCGCGCTACCTATGCCGAAACTATTATTGCAAAAAAGTAATGTTGTTATATTTGTAGAAAAGACAACTAAGTGACATTGCAGAGCAAAATTTATCCTCTTTTTTAAGTTTAAGTGGCCAACATTCAAAGTGGCATTAAGATATATGCAGATCCCGCCGCAGCACCCGCACAGCAGCATCACATGAAAGAACTTAAGAACGAGTTAGCATAATATATAACATAAAGCGACATCACTATAAAATACATAAAAGGGTTGCCAAAAATCGTTGCAACTATCGAACCAAAGCACTAAACATTTCATTCAGTTCAAACACTCCTATCGCTGAAAACTCAAGTATAAACAAACAAGAGCATAATACCAATCAAGTTCTTAACAATTACCACACTTTGCTCACCAACGAATCCAGCCTTAACTTTTTCTACGCTAATATCAGAAGCATATGCAGCCCCGGTAAATTTGATGATGAAATCACTTGTGTGCTCCACTCATTTAAAAAACGTACACATGTTATTCTACCATCTGAAACATGGATTAGATCACACAATCAAACTCAACAATTTCATCCGTCCGACTTCTAACTTATCAACAAAGTATGTCCAAATCTTTGCACGTGTGAGACAGATATGACAAAAACAATTATTGATCATGTTTCAACTAACCTAAACAAAACTATTTTCACATGGTCATAATGATTCATCTTTATCAAATCACATCCCACAAAAGTCTACTTCGAACTTAAAAGAGTACCCCCACAGAAACTGAAAATACAGTATGAAGCTATAGATTTCCAAAAATAAAAAAGACAAAATTATTAACTAACCACAAAATGATTTTTAATAGACAAATAATAGAAGGAATTAATGAAAGAAATACGCTATGGAGTAAACTAAAACAAGACCCAAAAAATAATCAACTAAAAATAGATTTTAAAATTAAACGACACAAGCTGGCACAAACAATCAAGAAACCAAAAGAAGAATATTTTAATGGTGAATTTACACAATCTACAAAGAAGATCAAGAAGATATTGAAACTAATAAATACCCTTTCAAATAACAAAACTAACACTAATTGTGCTCCCCCAAACTTAAAATCTGAAAATGGGCTCACGATTACATATCCCACAGAGGTATGCGAAATTTTTAATAGTTTCTTTGCAAATATAGAGACACAATTATCTAATAAAATACCAACTAAATTTTACAACAAAAATCACATATATACTTTATCTAACGTCAACCAACACATTAAACGTAAGTTATCTGAATGTTCTTCTTGCACTGTTGACGAGGTATCCAGAATTATGGAGGGCTTGGATCTCATTAGAAGTACAGGAATTGACGGCATTACTACTAAAGCCCTGAAACGCCTCAAAAGTGTTATTATTCAAAGTTTAACAGATTGCCAACTTTTGTGATGGGATTTTCCCAGAAAATTTAAAAGTTGCAAAAGTTACTCCAATATACAAATCTGGTACAAAATCAGACCCTGGGAAGTAACGACCCATTTCAATATTGTATTGTATATAATAACTAACATCGGACATACTTGAACGCGTGACGGGTTAAGATAAGGGTTGTTTATACGCTAATGAGTGTGCATTTCAATAATGTGCAGGAATACAAATTTGTTAAACAAAACCGTCACCTGGAGATTCTCGAGTGCGGTCAATTTTTCTTTTATTTCAAAGGTAAGGTAAATAGTTCAAAGATAACGCGATAATCTGACGATTTCAACAATTTCGAAAAACTGTAGATCCTTGCCCCACCGCTAAAAGTAAAAATGTCTGAAAGTAAATCTAACGCTCGAGGAAGTTTAGCATCGTTGGCTCTCGTGTTATCAGGGTACTTTACTTATAGAAACAATCAAGATTTCACCATAATTATTCTTTTTTAAAACCTTTAAATATTATAAATCTTTATAATAAATAAACATATATAACGTCATGAAATCCTATATGTTAATATAGATTATAAATAAAAAAATTTATCCGTCCGAAAACTTTAATGACGTAATTCCAAAATGTATTTAAAGTGCAATAATTACGCGACATATTTAAACAATACAGTCTCCTCATATCCATTATTCATACTACTAATACTTATATGATTGCAAATACTTTGTCATGTTGTCTCGCCTAAAGATGTAAAGCAATTTTGATGAATGTAGATTCTAAAAATATTGGACCTTCGAGAAGAACATAAGCTGACGTGGAGAATCCCACTAATTCTCACGATAACAATAACAATACAGTAAACATTGACAACGTAATATTATGTTTTAGATTCAGATACTGTACGATATCACTACTATTATTTATTTATTTCAATGACTCAATATAAAAAATGGTTACAACTAATAAATTTGTTACAACTCAGAAAACATTTTGCATCAAAAGATAACAATAATAATTTATATAATTTAAATGTAAATTAATTAGGTACCGCTGAGCGACAAAGATTTTTTATTATTTTGTTAAGATATACATTTAAAGAACTTATCAATATTTACATTCAAGCTAAATAGAACACATTTGCTATTATAGTTACTGGATATCAATAAAGCCACATAGACATCTACTATCAGTTAACATAATTTAGGAATAACAACTCACTTTGAATGTGATTATTACTAAAATATTAACATTTGCCGTGGTTTAATATATAATAATAAATATTTCACTTTTGGGCAAGTACTTCATCAGCTGAATTTTTGATTTCCTCCCAAGATATTTGAATATCACTTTCTTCTGAGAAACGCGAGCAAATAGCTAATCTTAGGAAATAAACGTCGTCAATTTTAGAAGGTACGAGGTGAATTTTCCCACGACCGTTGATACGCCTGAGTAGGTCCTCGTTGATGTCGTTGTTTCCCTTCAGCCTGAAGCAGACGAGACCCATCGTGACTTCTTCGACTATTTCAAATCTTTCATCGGACGTGCACAACTTTTCAAAGAGGTGAGCCAGAGCGATGTGCTTCCTTATGTGTTTCTGGAGATTTTCAACGCCGTACAATCTCAAAACGAACCATAATTTGAGCGCTCTGAACCGACGCCCCAATGGGATTTGCCAGTGCCGATAGTCTGGCGCGGAGCCTTGTTGGTCGTGCTTCAAATACAGCGGATCTACATTGAAAGCATCCACGATCCAACGCGGCTGTTTGAGCCACATGGCGGAACAATCGAAATTAACGAGCATCCACTTGTGAGGATTGAAATTGAACGAGTCCGCTTTTTCGACACCCTTCATTAGGTAACGGTATTCGGGACAGATGAATGCGGACCCGGCGTAGGCCGCGTCCACATGGAGCCAGACGTCTCGGTCCGCGCAGACGTCGCCTATTTCGTCCAAGGCATCGAACGTACACGAAGATGTAGTTCCCAGTGTAGCTACAACCTGAAAAATGAAGAATTGTTTATCAATTAAAATTCGTGAAAGGAAAAAAGGAGGTCTTTATGACACAGGTTAAAATAATTTTGTACATATATAGTTCAATTATTAACCGTACGTCAATGTCGATAAATATTAATAGAAAAAATTAATAAATTACTTGTGAGTTTAATGTACTTACGTAGAATGGTATAAGTCCGTTCTTAATATCTTCGTCAATAGCTTCCCGCAAGGTGTCGCCCCTGAGACGGTGCTTGTTGTCAGGCTTTAGCGAACGCATCTTCACGCCCCCCAAAAGTCCAGCTCGTTCAACCGATGAATGAGCTTGTTCTGTATATAATAGGAATTTTTTAAGGCATTTTTTATGTCTCGAAACGTTCAGTGATATCAAAATAGTGGGTAAAAAAAATAGTCCATTTATATTTATTAAATTTTCTTTAGACTTCATAAGGAGATATTTTTTTTGTTTTATACGGGTGCATATCTTACGTATATAAAAGGCGATGTTCCGTATAGACTAATAATAAACAAACATTATAGATGCGTAAGTTTGTATGTATGGATGTTTGTTACTCTTTCATGCAAAAACTGCTGAACGGATCTGGATAAAATTTTGTCACGGAGATAATAGTCTGGAATAGCACATAAGCTACTTTTTATCCCGACAGAATGTACGGTCCCCGTGGGATATTTGTTTTGTTTTATAAGTGTATGTATATCTCACGTATATAAAAAGCCATGTTCCATATAGAATCCGAAATAGCCGGGCGAAGCCGGGGCGGATAACTAGTGTCTAATAAACCATACATCCGACTGCCGACTAAGAAGACAAATCTGGTGATGATATAATTCACTTTTATACTATATTCATTTCGCTATTCGTGCTATTCACCTGGGTGTTCGTAAAATAATTTCATAAAACTGGGGCAGCAGCGGCCTGGAGTGTACTTATAAAAGTACCTGTATAAACACATTTATTTTGCAAAAATGAGTGGCAGTGTTGGTAGGGGACGCCCTAGGATAACTTATATCGATCAGATTAGTGGCTTACTAAAAAAGGGCGTTATAACGAGCACCCATAACCGAAGAGCATACATGCGTAGATGTATGAATGTAGAAGAAGCGAGAGAGGTGTGCCAGGATCGCGCCAAATGGAAATCAATGATTTCTGCCTACCCCTCTGGGTTACGGGCGTGAGCGCATATTTATTTATATAAACACCCATTTCGAGATGCCAATTCTCACCACTGGACACCTAAGAACGATTAAATATATACTAATAATAAACGTTTCAAATATGCCGTAAATTTCTAATACTTACTGTTGCAGTAGCCCACAAGTTTCGACAGGATTTCGGTGTCAGTCCATTCGGGGTGTTGCTCCTTGACTCGCTGCATGGTGCGCGCCTTCGCCCCAAGCAGTGCCACAAGGGTGGCCTCGCTGGCTGTGCCCTGAATGACGCCTCCCGCCTCGCCGCCAGACCGCGCCAGGAACACCTCGGGCAGGCCGAGCATCTGGCCCAACCAATCCAACATTACCACTTCCAGTTCTGTGCACGCGGGGCTAGCGATCTGGGAAATAATTAATAATTAACACTTTTTTATATTACATTGGCCGAACATTTTTAGGATTAGGGATTTTACATGATTTAGAAAGTAAGTCGCGTGGTAGTGGACTTTAATAATTTTAGAAGAATTCCTACCTTTCCTTCCTTAACAAAGACATTAATTCTTATTTAGTGTGCAGTCATTATACGGCATTCCTTACTAAATACATTCAGAAAAGTTATATATGCATATTATGCAGATTTATTTATGAAAGAGTAGAAAAGCAGATAATATAAAGGGGAGGGCAGAAATTAAATTGGGGTTAGGTAGGCGGCCGGCCGGAAAAAATTGTAGCCAAAACCTGTAGTAGCCAATACAGTGTGGTTATACGGTCCCACATAATGTGGAAAAGGGCAAGGAGATGATGATGAGGGAAGAAATATAGTTGTTGGCTATGAGCCTCACTTATTTGACAAAATTTTATACATAATCCAGACTTCCATTCGGCGCGATCCTGGCATACATCTCTCGCTTCTACATCCATACATCTATGTATGTACGTCACACGTACACACTCGTCGGTTACGAGTAGTGCTTATATCGCTCGTCTTTAGTAAGCTACCTCGATACATTTCTCCTAGGGCGTCCCTACCAACACTGCCACTCACTTTTGCAACTAAATTAAACATGTATTTATTTATGTTTATTAAACTAAAGTATTTTTATTCGTTACGGTTTTATTTGTTACGGTGAAACAGGTAAGGACGTTTGTATGAACAAGTTTATTATAATGTATACACTGAACGACGTCATTCCGACCGGTTTTCCTTGTTCTCAATGAAAATTGAAAAGAATGTTGACATTGGCAATGGATTGTAGAATAATATTTTTTTAATTTTTTGAATTTCCTACCACTTCCTTAAATATGTATATTATTTAGCACCAATTAATTTTTCGTGTTTAAGATTTTTATTTAAAATATCTCAGAATTTACAACTTGTATGTATATAAACTTGTTGTGTTTTTATTATTGTTTATAATATTGTATATAACTCCTATTCACCAAGCCACATAATCACTGCCGTTTTAAGAGACTATAAAAAGTATAGAAAAAAGCTTTAACTGAAATTTTTGTTAACCGTTTTTAAGTTAACGATAGTTAAAACGATCTTTTTAATTTATGTTCGGGTCCATCATGGTCCATCGAAGATGTATGAATGTAGAAGAAGCGAGAGAGGTGTGCCATGATCGCGCCAAATGGAAATCCATGATTCTCTGCCTAACCCTCTGGGTTACGGGCGTGAGCGCATATTTATCTATTCCTATTTAATAAAGTTGAGATACAATTTTATACACTTTTGCTCTATGATATCTTTGAAATGTACTGTGATCCAAACTTTATACTCGGGATCTTTTTTATCTGCATTAGACACAAAGTTTCATAAAATCATTTGTAAACTCAGGTTTCATAAAATGACGAAGATCAGATCGTCGCCGACTCTTGCTCTACCTACTCTTCAATATCCGAATAACGTAGTTGCGTTATTGATCGAGATTAATGTATTTATAAAATATATTTATATTGTTATTTTATTATATTGTTAGAAATTTCTCCCGCACCTCCACCTTAAGAACCACTGCTGTAACACATCTAAGGTTACAGCGATAGTCCATACTAGAACATGTGGCTTTATATTTCGCCGACCAAACATACTAACGAGGGACAAGAGTGACAATCACTCTTTAAAGAAGAAAGTAAGATAAAGGTGAGTAAAAATTAATCTAAATTAGGACAGTAAGTAAGTAGGTACTTTATCAGCGATAAATCTTAATTTTTGCCTAACTTTTAGCGTAAACACAATTTAATAAATATAATATGAGCGCATACCCATGTAAATCCAATGCAGGCGATCGCACCACTCAACATGTCAGCAACGATCGCCGGGTAGGAGTTGGCGGTAGGGAAGTAGGCGTGGAAGCGCGGCGAGTGCCAGTGCGTCACTCCCGACATGACCACACGCTCTATGTCGGCCATAACCGCGGTCCACGGCTCCGCTTTGTCAGGCGCCTGCTCTGGTACCAAGGGGCGCAAGTAGCCTGGCTTAACCGAAGGTACGACGGGCCTGAAAAATAACACAACCTTCAAACGTTTTTGTTGAGAATTTTCAAACGAACGAATGAGGCATGTAACTTCTACAAGCCCAACTCGTTCATTCAGAGGAAATGTGTCTTTCCTTTTGTCCAGACATAGTGCAGACATGCTCATATGAGTTCCGTAAGAAATCCTGAATCCCTTCTGTACTCTTGCGATGACGAACTCGAGGATCACAGCAGGGACATAATCCAGTCTTCCCCAGGGTACAAGGCATCTTTAGAAGATGCCTCCTCCCCCGATGCCAAAAAAGATGATTAACTCAAGAAGGCGTGGGAGTACAACTTTAAGTTGCTATTTGCGTATGTAGGATGTACGGCGCACTTGTGTGCGTAACTTTACATAGTACTCATTTCATTGATTTGCTCTTTTTGCCAACGTACTTGCGCACTCAATCGAAGGTGTCTATATGCAGCGAACTAAGAACACGCCTGCCTTTGTTTCTTAATTATACACACGGTACCTAAATAAACTTTTAGAAACTAATAGGTTTCAAATTCCCCTTAAAATTTTAGAAACTAATAGGTTTCAAGACAAGCTAATACCGATGGATATTCTACAATACTTAATTCGTTTCATAAAGGAACACTTATGAAACGAATTAAGTATTGTAGAATATCCATCGGTATTAGCTTGTCTTGAAACCTATTAGTTTCTAAAATTTTAAGGGGTGAGGCAATTGCTACAAAGACATTAACAATGAAAAATTATTCGCTCAAATTGGGTTTAAATCGAATTTCGACTTTTAGATTAGGAAGAAGTCGGAAGTATGGCCACCAACACCTTATATATATGATATAACAGATATTATACTCCAAATTACCTGTCTCTTATATTCTCCAGATATTCAGCGATGTAGTCAGTCATCGCTTTAGCGAAGTCCTTGAAATCTCCCGCTTCCATTGTTTCTGTAAAAGCAAATGTTCGTGATTTATTTTTACTCATTTCAAAACACCTTGAGCAATTAAAGCACAAATTACGAAAACGAGACACGGATTTGCAACACAAATCAATTATAACACAGGTAAAGGCATGAGAAAAAAGCGACCGAAGTTTATTTAAAAAAAATAAGTAAAATAGGGTCCGACTAAAAGAACACGCACACAATTATGAGATATGTAATTTGAACAAACCGAATTTCAACTTTAAATCCTGCTCCGTCATCGTCAAGACCTACGAATAAAGTAAATGAAAATATGAAATTACCATTGCAATACATACCATAACGTTAATTAAAATATTGCCTTGCGAATCTCAAAGACAAAAAAGTATTACTCCACTGAAATCCATCTGTATTGGGTATTATCGTAGTGAATATATCAGTCGCCAAATTGTAGTAAACAAACATTACAGTGTACATACAGTATATGCATATATTATGCATATACTGTGTACATACAGTATATGCATATATTATGCATATACTGTATACATACAGTATATGCATATATTATGCATATACTGTGTACATACAGTATATGCATATATTATGCATATAGTAAGCATTAGTATTGGATTTAAGACGTCCAACGACGTAACAATTAATTAGCATGTCTTACCACAACTGGCACAAATAACATTAATATAGTAGTAATGATATATTATAATTACTACATTGTCATTTATCAGTCTTTAGACAAGTCCAGCTAGACTCTTAAATCGAGGTCGGCTAGACAGCGACCGCACTAAATCGGCGTTGGTGACCATGGCAGCCCTTGTAAATATGTAAGGGGACAATGCTGCCCTAGAATCTGTTCCCTATAAGTTTTTCGACGAATCAGGAAAAGCGAGCAGAATATGGTGGCATAGCTGTTTGTGGCAATAGATTGTCGTTGGTTATGAATCAATAATAAAATATAGATTATAGAACTGGTAAACACTTTATTTTGTTTGATCTTTAGGTTAAAAAAAATATAAAGGAACATAGGATATTACCCTAAGGCTGATCACCGGAACAAGTAAAAAAAGGTGAATATCTGAAATCAACGTCGGTATTATATGTGATCTAATCACCACGAAACATGGCCATTTTATGTGTAGACCGAGGTATGTTAGCGGTCGATTTATATCATGTGTATTCATATAATTGACAATACATTCTCATGATATTACGTGAATTACATCATGTTATCACATGTTCGGTAACAACATAAACACCTTAGGTTAATCCATCCACGGAATGTTAATCATTGTTATCAATTAACATTTTGCAATGGCCATCCTTGGTAGTCGTTCAATGCCGAGAGAGCGGTGCGCCACAGGCGCAAGCGTTGCATAACCCGCGGTAGGCAAGTCGTGCGAGGTTATACTCGGACCTCGCAGCTGCCTAGCGTCGTTCTTAACACCAAATTGCTTTGTCGAATAGTAATTTATAATTACACGATAATCGCCACTATTCCGTGTTAGTTTTCATTGATGAAATTACAAATTCAACTTTCTTCAAGTAGTGGTGGTAGGATATTAAGTGTTTTAAATTAAAGAAGCACCAAATCTAAATCAATTTCATCCAATTGACATAAATAAGTTTGATGCAATATTGATTTACAGATACGTTGAGTGCGAAAAACTCATAAGTTCATTTATATTGAAGACATACAGTTTAATAATGAAACGATATAATTATAATCAAAGAAGCTCTTAACTTCATTGTAATAGAGTATAAAATGATGTTCACACCAATGTGTGCTATGGAAGTGGTTAGTGGTTAAGATAACAAACAACATTGTATCATACATAGTTAACGTCCACGGAAAAGTGAATATTGCCTTTGCGTGTGAGCGTGTCGAGTGTACTGATGATCAGATGAAGCAATTTGAATTTATTGAGCACAAAGATCGGAGTAGGCCTTCCAATGTATGATCTAACTGATCTAAGATATATGAATCTAACAGTACTACTAATAATTAAACTTCACGTCTTTTAAGTCACTTTAAGACTTGTTATATTATTATTAACTACTAGCGACCCGCCCCGGTTTCTCACGGGTAGTTTATCATACACGCGTTAAATAATCGCCGGCTAAAATCGTTCCTTTTCAGAAACATTTGGATTTTTAGAAAAATTTTGTTAATCAACGCAATAAAAGTATTTTCAAGTGATAAGCGATAAGCGCTTTTAAGACACCGGCGAAAGTGTTTGATGGAGACTCACCTTTTTTGTTATTTGGGACTACCCTAATTATATCCTATGGAATTAAAGAAAACTTACTACTAATTGTCCACTTTTGAGGTGTATATGCTATTGACGGGCCGGTTGACGTAGTTGGTAAGATACTTGCTTTTTACGCCGCAGGTTCGATTCCCACCCAGGACAAAGATTTGTGTGCATGACCATGTCTGTAAGTCCTGAGTCTGGATGTAGTTATCTATTTAAGTATGTATTTACAAAAGAAAAATAGTATTTGTAGTGTATCAGTTAACTGGTTTTCAGTACAAGCTCTGCTTAGTTTGTGATCAGATGGCCGTGTGTTAATAATGTCCCAGAATATTAATATTAAATATATTATTAGTAAACTTATACGATCGCAACGTGATTATCGATCTCAATAACTACTAGTGTATTCCATTTACTGTAATGACGTTATTTCAAACATTTTATATGCCCTATAAAAGTAAAATAAGCTATAAACATCGAAGTCGTTTTGTTCATTGAATCCTTACGGTCAAGGTGACCGCGATCAAAGCACGCGAGATTGCATTCAAATAAAGCGTCTTTACAAAGAATTCTTAGTTCATTATTATACATTAATTCAGTAATTCTATTATTATACAATCGTGAATAACATAATCTAAATTCTAAGAGCAGCAATTATATTTAACTATTTCTAGTAATACATTTTCATTAAAGTTCTGCAAATTGAAAAAGAAAGAATCTTGGTGTTTTTTGCCCGACTGACCCAGACAGAGGGTAATGATTTTCACAAGTAGGTATATGTAGTATACATGTAGGCATGTTTGAGTGTGTGAGTGTGTGTGTGTGTGCGTTCTGTGCATGTTTTGTGACCGTAAAACGTTTGACCGGTTTGGAAGAGTGAGGATTCGTATTCTTCCCCGAGCGTCATAACGCATTTGACGTCAGCATAGAGGAAGTAAACCAGTAAACTGTCAATAACCATACAGTCGGTCGGGTTTTGTTTTTAATTAACTATTACTTATTATCTACCTATTATAGTTATTTTTGGTTTCCAAGAAGTTTCGGAGGTAGATCTAGAAACTTGGGAATCTGAAATATTGTTGGTGGAACATATTGATTTTAATTTCGCCGAAAATGTAGTTTTATGACATAATTACGGCCCTGTACGTCAAATTGTGAATGATTCTTTCAGTTCACAATTTGCTGTCCTATTATAAACTTAGGAAGTTTACGATTGGTCGGTGACCTATAGGTACCTAGTGCATTCTAGTATGAGGATTGCGGATTTGATTTTTATTTTTTTTTTTTTATTTTCAAAAGTGACTAATTGTAATTATTCCAACTGCATAAGATTTTTATGTATTACGTTTTATATGGAAGGTGGCAAACGACCATGCAGTTCACTATATTAAGTGAACGATGCCCATAGGCATCGGCAACAACTTAATGATTTGCAGATGCGTTGCCTACTTTAAATGGACAGAGGAGGGGATTAACAGGAAAAAGGATATTTCTTAATCCTATCCATCTCCTGCCCCGTCAAATTCTCGACCCCCTCCCATCCCATCATTATAAGAAAAGGATAGGAGGGGAAGAGGACCAGGACATAGGGCTGCCGCACCTCACTCATCAGACGAAACGCCGGTCATACCATGACCTCACAGAAAGAGTCGAGCCGGCCCAATCGTGCAACAGATGTTGTTATTGGACCACTGTTAAAAAGACTACCACGGTCCACGTACAGCAAGATACAGGAAATAGAACTAGATAGCTATAGTTATGTAGGTCGATATCAATAGCCGCATTTAAAACTAGAAGAACCATTGTTTGCTTATAATTCTGAGCTAAATTAATAAAACCATCATTACGTTACACCAATTGATAACAACTTGCACGTAACATCTCATTAACACAAACTATGTTCAGTCAAAAAGTATGCTTTTTTACTTATTCGATATAATACATTGCTCTAAAATTAGATCAAATGTTTAAAAGGGGTGAAATGTGATGTCTTTGGCAAAACCTTTAAAGTTGGATTTGCCTATCTTTGTTCATAACGTTTCAATTACAAATCTTTTTATTATTGTTACTAAAATAAGCAGTAAGTCCTCATATTTTTCCGGTTAAGAACTTGTTATCGTAATTTTACACATTGGTTGGGAATTCCTTGAAAGTGAGACAGCTGATGACGGCAGGAAAAACACGTCAATGAACTGGCGCTAGGGTATTCCCGCGCTGAGTCGAAGTAAATAATTACGATACCTATTAGGATATTTTATGTAATATAATTCCTTAATGCAGTGCATAAATTAATATGCGCCCGTACCCAGAAGGGTAGACAGAGATCATGGATTTACATTCACTCGTACATCAGTACATATCTCAACTACTAGCTCACAAATTAGCTCGTCGGTAATGGGTGCTCCTTATATCGCTCTTTTTAGTAAGCCATTAATCCGGTCGATATAAGTTCTCCTAGGGCGTCCCCTACCAACACTGCCACTCACTTTTGCAACATAAATTTGTTTCGTTATTCTCTCTCCATTCATTCTTTCAACATGCCTGAACCACCGAAGCATACCTTTCTCAATTCTAGTCACAACATCAACTTCAAGCCACACTTTTCCCTTATAATGCTATTTTAATTCTATAATTTAAAGTCACGCCTAACATACTTTTCAAGGATCGCATACCTTAAACACCAGTGCCATTGACTTACATATCTACACATCTAACTGAGGCGATTATCAGAAAAGCGATTGTATGCATACTATTACCATCGATTAATCGAACTGTTGATAAATTGCCGGATTTATATTCGTAAAAGAAACAACTCCGAGCGCTTGTACACATCCGTTTTTTTTCACCGGACGACAGATCTTTAATTGTGCATTCAGCGTAAACTGGTCGCCGGACCGATATCCGGTGAATGTACACACATTCATTGTAAACCATACGCCACCGCTGTAATATCTTATCTTGAATAATGTATGCAAATACATTTTGATAAATATAATGTGATTGTGTAAAGATGTTAGAATTCGCATAAACGGATATTTTTCTTACTATTATTTTTACAAAAGCTATAACTTGGTAAGCATGGATTCCGGCAATATCATTATTGTCAGATTTTTAAATTACAATTTAATATTGTTTCATTTAGTATTAAGAAATTAATTGGAATGGTCATATATAACAATACAAATACAAATGTAATTCATTAAATCATATTTTAGTATTTTCTTTAAATTTCGGCATCAGCTTCCGTCGTAATCTAATATCAGGCATACCGTATCGAGACAGCTGAGGTCAAGGTCAGCTGATTGTTTTTGAAAGTGAATTTCTACGTCAAAATCGTATGGTCGTTAGTCGGTACTGAGGTGACCACTTGGGACAAGTATTGTTCAAGGTTGACAAGGAATAAAAATAGTTCTAAGTCCTGTGTGATAACTATTATAACATAAAATATTAAAATATTCCTAATATCCTAATATATATCATATGTAAGATTTTGATAGTCGTGCCTAATCGTTTAATCATATATCACTTAAAAATCGATTAATAAAAACACATTAAATGAAATTAATTTAACTCTGTCAATAGCTATAAAAAGTACACTTAAATGTTATAGGTAATAAAATGTATCTTACCGATTTATTTTATTACTGGTATTTTAACACAAAACCTATTTTAATTGAACACTTGTGAAGTACGGGATAGCAATTTCTTTTATTGATATTGAACAGCAAATTGAGTTACAATTTACAGAGCATAAATTCACGTCGTCAACGGACGCTACGCCTTGTTAGCACTACGCTCGCCGCGGCGGAGCGCGCAACTTTATATACCAGTGGCTACTGACTACTGAGCGATATGACGCGAAGGACCAACCTCACTATACGTATCGTATAGCTAGCCGGACTCCATTTAGAAGATTAAACGAGACGCATGAAACTTCAAGTCGAGGTCCAGTTCAGGAACTAAATTTATTATCCGCCCTAGTTCAAACTAAACGGACAATATAAGGTTTGCAAGAAACGGGATTCTTACCACGATTAGCCTTTTGAGTAGTAAAAGTAAAAACCACTAAAGTTATAGTTATACAAGGGCCATGTATGTTTAGAACTAATACAATAAAGTTTCCGTATAAGGAAGGTCAGTAAGTATTATATCCGGTAAAGGAGTGTATATAAATTATCTTGATAAACCTCTAACATTTATATTTCATATGAATAATATATAATTTATATGAATAATTCAAACCACAACTGTAACACAAATTACCATTTTTTAAAAAATCGAACAAAACGTTATTAAAAATTCCAAAAACATTGAGTCAGTTTTTTGTCAACACTAATTTCATATCTCCTTACATTTTTCATTAAAATTTAATAATAAGACCCATTCATAAAACTTTTGTTCCCATCTTTTGATTAAACATAGCTTAAACTTAAATGGTTTAAGATTAACACTTTTATTATTTACAAAAAAAAAACTTTTAAACAAAAAGAAAACCGAAAAACTATATTCAAAAACAAGCAATGCTCTTAAAAGTATAAAATAATTTTACGCAATTAAACATAAGAATCAATTCTTAACCATATTTATTTTTGGAGTCACGTTGCATTAAAAAAAATTGTTTGACTTCCACCCAACAATTCAAATTATAAAGATGAGATGATGTGCTCCAAGCCGATTTTCGTCGAGTAGATGTAACCATCCTTCTAACCATGGGTTTCCAATAGTTTAAAACCGAGCTGCGATACGAGCTTTCTCTCTATCGTTTTCTCTGAAAAAACTGAGATGACGATATGTTTTATGTCAATGTTTTCGGTAGTGAAAACCCACGGTACATATGTGGTTTAAGTTGTTACTATACCTTCTGTTGTGGTACCCTTTACGTTTTAGTATAGTCTAGTGGCTCACATATTAAAGGTCGTTCACAAAAGTACGAGCGCATCTCGGGTACTATTATGGACAGTATGTAAGGTACTAAACTAAACGACATTTTGTCATATTGTTCTCTTGACCTTTATAAGTGCCAAGTTATCTATTGTGGTTAGCAGATAATATTAACTGTATATGAGATAGATCTGGAGCAATATTTTTATGATGTAAATTCAAAGGTTTTTTTTATTATTAGTAGTATATAGGACAGAGAGTTTTATCTTGGCGAAGTTTCCTATAAAAACTCTAATCCAACAAACTATAACACACTGAAAAAGTCGCGTTCGCCACAGTTTCGGAGTTTTCGTTTTTTTTTTTTTGAGATAGCTTATCGAGGTGAGCGTGAAATTTATTTGTAATTATAGTAAGTTAATTAATGACTCGTTGTTATTCAATGGCCGGCTGTCACATGCATTGCATTTAGCTTAAATGAGATCAATTTGTCTGGTGATAAAACAAAAGGGACGCAGAAAATATTGTCCTACCACAAACAGCGGTCAGTATTAGTAACTCGTTTCTTTTAAATATTAATCAAGAGTCTTTTCCTATGAAAAATCACCATAAGGAGAAGTTAAGATTGCAGTCGTTATCCTCTTACCGATTTTTTAAAATGTTTAATGTCACGTAATAGTTCGTGCTCCGAATTAGTTAAATACATGCCAGCTTATTGTACACAAATGATTGAAAAATAGTTTTATGAAAAGGATTTTTTTCCTTGTTTACCTTAAGCGGGTCGTAACATTTTTAGTTTACATTTTTTTTTGTTTTCCTGAAAAAAGGTATTTATTTTAAAAAGATGAAGTGACACAATCGATTTGAACAACCTTTAGTGGGTCTCGAGACGATGAAACGGTTCGATTCAAACACGTAAATTTTGATTTGACTCAAATCATTTTGATCGTTTACGAAGCTAGTTTGAACGGTTTGGCAGTAAAGGCTTCGAGCTTGTTTGAAGAAACATATTTTTGTTGTGTTTGACGCGCCGTTTGATGTTCCACCGCGTTTGAACAAACTCAGCTTAGTTTTGCATCGTAAGCTTTTGGCTTTTGTATCGTAAGCTTGTGTGTGAAGTGAACTGCGGAGTGCCGTTTGACAACCGTTCAAACCGACATCCAACTTTTTCATCAAGGTAAGGTTTGAATCAAACCGTTTGATCGTCTCGGGGCCCCTTTAGAAGTTAGACAGCATTCTGTTTTATTTTGAACACTGTATGTCTGGCCTGCATTGCTACCTGGAAATTTTATTTAAGATAAATAATAAAAATATAAATATTTAAGATAAATAATAAAAATGTTATATATTTGCGGGTACAAGATTGTTATTAAAATTATTTAAACTTTCGTGAGACATATTTTAACACACTAATT
>JWHW01027267.1:0-11986 GCA_000931545.1 Papilio glaucus
TATATTTATTTCTATTTTTTTGTTTTATGGCAAAGACCAAAGAGTATGTGCATAGAACAAAATACAGATACACAATAACAACACAGAGTAAAGCACAATAAAAAATATATCCTAACTATAATTTTATTAGAAATGCGAATGTGAGTTGGTTTGTTTTTTTTTTGGGCGGCTTTTTGCCGCCCTCTCGGTCACCCCTAACATTATAATCAGGGACCTTGGTCGCTGGGTAAATGAGTTTTTCAGTTATTCTTTATTAAGTTGTAAAAAGTACAAAAGGTTAAAATTCAATTAATAATAATTCTATACAAGTTAAAATTTCCTAAATGTACAATTATTATAAAAAAAATTAAAATACAAGTTAAAAATACTAATTTACAATTATAATAAAACCATTTTAAAAACACGTTAAAATACTAAATTCACAATAAATAATTACCCTTAGCCTAATAGCAGAGTTTTACCTACCATTAAAACTCTTAGTATGTCCGGAGCCGTATTCGAGGCCTTGTAAACAATATTGAGACATTGTTTGTTTTCGCATGGTGAACAAGACGCCAATGTGATTACAAGGAAGATAATTAGGATTAATAGTTATGATAAAAAACTGATATATAAATTGAGATTTAATTAATAAATATTGCAATTTAAAATACACTAATCTAAGGGTTCAAAGAATGATCCTAATGATAGATTGCAACTGGTATTAGGAATTGAAGTTATTTCTTTATTATTATAGAATTTTAAGAAAGTTTTTTCTGATCTCCAGTTTGCTCTGGCCAAAATTTTGTCTATCGGCTCCCAATCCGTCCAGCGTCTCGATGCTACCGCTGATCTCACACTCCCCGGGGTTCGCATCTATACCTGCTTCCAATAAGATAGATTTTACCCATCCCGAGATTACAGTTCTAGATGCAGCTTTAGCGGGACCCCGGATTGTTATCAATAGATTATTTACTTTAGCTTCGTTCCGTCTATACTTGACGATCTGATCATTATCCTTGTTCGAGTGCAATCTCCAACCTGATTATATGACGTAGAATCAGTTTTAGACCCATACATGGGCCAGAAAGTTAAAGAATTAGCTTCCGTGTCATCTATTATATCACTATCCGCTACACTGAGAAGGGTGAGATCGTGTACTCTACGCCCTGAGCAAAGCAACAAGAAAGTGGCGCATCTTCGTGACACGTCCCACGAATTCTGAAAACGTGTTAAAATATTTGCATCCCAATCTAAGTCGGCCACTGTCTTCTGGGTTACATAAAGTGGAAACAACAGATTTATGGACCAAAATAGTTCTATACGGTAACTTCTACTTATGATGAAGATCCGCTAAAAATTGAGCACCTGTTGCAGTTTTGCATCCACCACGAGCTCCTGGATTGCGAGTAGTGGAAAAGCAGCACTTCGTTCTAGCTTTCTTCGCAGCATATCGTTGCAATGCGCGAGAAGACGACGAAAGTTTAATTTTCCGTGCGGTTCGGCCAGCCGGGCAAAGTTTAAGGTCCCCAAGAAACTCTGAAGGTCCCGAATCGTTGTTTTTTCTTCTTTCAACAATTTCATTATTGTAGTCCTTACTCCCTTTAATTTCTTCTGTGGCAAATGTTTTATGTTCTTCCACGTATCCCACTCTAGTCCTAAATATTCGAGCGACTTCTGGGAAGCTAGAATCGATTTTTCGGTATTCACAACCCAGCCTAATGCAATTAAGGTCTCGAGAACAGCTTTTGTGTGTTGTTCCAGCTTCGATTTGTCCTGACTCGCGACCAAGAAATCGTCTAGAAAGACTACAATTCGAATTCGTTGACTTCTCAATATTTCCGCTGTGCAGTTCGTTAGAGTCGCAAACGCTTTGGGGGCTGTCGATAATCCGAAAGGTAAACAGGTCATTTGCAAGAGTTGGCCTTTGTAAATAAGTCTTAAGAAACGGCGATGTGACGGCGCTACAGGCACGTGGTAATATGCTTGTGTGAGGTCTATTGTTACCATCTAATCGTTCGGCTGTAAGAAGTCTGGGATTCGATGAACCGAAATCAGTCTGAATCTGGCTAGTTTTAGAAGCTGATTCAGTCTCTTCAGATTGAAAATAGGACGCATAGTGCCATCGCCCAGTGGAGTCAAAAATAGGGTAGACAAAAAACTGGGCGTTTTGGGGGATGACTCTAAAATGCCTTCTATCAATAAGCTCTTTATTGTCTGGTCCATTTCGAGAGATGGAACAGTTTTATAGCGACCCCTGTTGAGACACGGCAACACAAGGCGAGGTCGTGCTTGGAAGAGAATTTTGTACCCTTTTATTATGTCGAGCAATGGGCTCGAAGCGCCAAACTTCACCCATGTTGCCACATACGCCCGTAATCTGCCCCTTTGAAATGGTTGGTGTATGTCAAAACCTCCTATTACTTCTGCTACCGCCCTGCGGAGCACTAGTTTCGATGGCTGGTTTTCTCGTATTAGCTGGGACCGGGACTGGCCCGACACGCTGTTGTCTAAATTGGGGTCGAAAAAATCTTTGAGTTCCAGCATAGGCTGGGAACTCGTAATTAAAGGCAAACGGTGCTGTGGGGCGACCGGTCTGCAGCCTGAGAACCCGATATAACTCTCTTCTCTTGCGCAGAGAAGGAGGGTCGTGAATTTTTTTTACTAATACCTCCGTTATTTTTCCAAAATTCAGAGAATTCCTTTCCTAAACAAAAAGTCGCAAGACGGGGGTCGCATATCTTTTTTAGTGACGATTTTAAAAATTTATCTTTAACTAAATTTAAAAATACCTCATGTCTTTGTTCAATTATATCAGCTCTACGGCCGCAAAGTAATTGTAAACCATGAGAAAGTCACCCGAAAACATTTCAGGTATTCGGAGAACCCTCCATGACCCGTCAATACTAGTACCATTGTGCCATCTAATTCAAATTTACGCAGGGTGGGGCAGGCGGTTACGGNNGTCCGGGAAGAAGATTTTAGTCGTAGAGGCGGTATCTCCTACCTTATACCTCCTGTTCCATTCGTCAAGCGAATCCAACCGGATTTGCCGCTTGACGAATGAAACAGGAACCTTTCATAATTAGGTTTGGTTTTCATTCCGATGAGTTTGTTTGTTACGTTTTAACTCCTTAATTAACGACTCAACCATGAAATTTTGCACACACATTGTCAGGGTACTTAAAATGACATGGAATGGGATACTGAAACTGATGCCATGGAAATATTTTATGTTTCAAAATAACACATTTTTGACACACGTTACCTATATAGTATAATTCGAAGTTTTTATACGGTAAGTTAGTTCAATATAGCATTGTGCGTGTTGCGTGTTTTACTGAACGGCTAAACAGTTAAGAAATATTATACACTGGCAGCTTTACTGCTAAACGTCATAAAAATTCTAGAAATCTACCCAACTACCCAATCCTACTAATTTACCTATGCTGTATATCTATATGTATTATTCTTATCTCATTGACTTTTGCCATTACACTATTCAATTCATTATTGCGCATAAAGTTGTAGCAGAAGTTACGCTTGAAGATTTTTCCTTAAATTTATTGAAAGTTACTTAAAAGTTTAGTAATTTACTGAAATAGTGTATTAATCAATCTTTCGTTATTGTCTTTTATTTAAAATGCCAGCAAAAGCGGTATGCGTTTTGAATGGAGACGTTAGCGGTACTGTTTTCTTCTCTCAAGAGGTATGTATACCAATTTCTTATTTAATAATGGCATTAGTCATCGTAAGACCTTGAAAAGAACACCTATAGGTGACCGGGTTCAAGATTTATTTCGACGATTGTCGTTTTTATTGACTTATTAATCTGTATATTCTAGATAAAACCTCATCCAAATTATTCGCCTGCCGGTTTCCTTTTAATGGGCTTTGAGTGCACTAATGATTTCAACATTCGAAAAAGCATTTAATACGTATTGTGTAACACTTGCTTATATTATAACTTGTATATTTGTTGGTAATTTAATGTTGCTAAAGGTTTATTTGTAAGCACATTTTATTTACAAGTTACAATGAGTCAACTGAAATTCAAGTACCTGCATTTAATGTAAGATAGGGAATTACCCCAAAACACTAGGACTAAATTAATACGGTCACCATACTGGTTACCTTTAACTTGCAGATTTTCATGGGCGTAGGTGATCACTTATCATCTGGCGACTAACTGACCATTCGCCCCTTCATCCTATAAAAACAGAAGACTACTACATACTGTCTAATCTCCCATGAACATTGCCTGGTCACATCAGTGTCATCGTAAGATTATGTAATTAGGTATTTTCCTCTTGCTAAGTTGTATTTTAGGTAAACCAGTAAGAACAATGTTAATATTCTGACTGTATGTGATGTTAATATGATACATTATGATAAATGGTACTCTAGGTTTTCAAATACAATGAACGGCAGCAGCAGAATCCATTTCACCCTTTATTATCACTTTATAACATGCACGCAGTATCTTAGTTACTTTACAGTGGCTAGAAGCAATGCTGTACTTTATAATGCTTGTCAATTGAAATAGCAATTCATGGTACCCTGCCAAGCATGATTATAAATAATACTGTTTGTTAAAACGGTGATAGTAATTTTTTATCATCATCATATATGTTGTAAAGTATAATTTATATTTAATAAAGTTTATTTAACTATAGTCCGTGCAGAAATTTTGTCTTTGGTCAGCGGATGTACTCATTGGCAAAGTTTCTGTGCATGCTACTTATACAGGAACACATGCAAACATAAGAAATAAAATAAGGGATATTATTACTACTGTAGGAATATTTTTTTTAATAATTCATTCTTAATTGCTTACATACCATTTTCCAGAATGACAAAGCTCCGGTTGTTGTGACAGGGGAGGTGTCAGGGTTGTCAAAGGTCAGTATAATTTAAAGTTAAATATGATGTTATAATTATCAGGTGGTGTATATCTTTTATATGAACAAGTGAAGTGCACTTGATATGAGTGATTATCACACGTCAAGTACAAGCATAATATATTGTTTTTCCATTACTCAATAATATAGTTTAGTTGGAACTGGGTGCACCCCTGCTATGTGCTTGATTTTTGATCATATTTTGAAAATCTTCCAAGCAAGACCCTAAATTTGTTGGATATGAGGCTCAAAGGAAATGTACTGTTACTGAGAAAATTTAAATAGATTTTTTTTGTACATAACATTCTTATTTCGAACGTCATAGAGTCGCTTTTGGCACTTGCCGGTCGCAGAACGCTTAACTTGCTAACATAGTGTGCGATGCGTATCGGTTTTGCGACTTGAAATTCCCGCTCGCGAAAGTTTAGACGGCAACCAAGTGCATGTAAGAGGGGCCTAAGTACCATCCAGATGAATGTGACATATGATTGAGGGTAGTTTATTGATAAGAAAGTTTTATGCTTGATTTATAAACTTGAATAAAGAATAAAGCGCTGCACTAGGTTCATAATTTTGTTGATAATTATAGACAAAATTAAGTTCAAACAATTTTTTTAAAAGTTAGTTAAGTAGAACTAAAAAACTAGTAGCCTTAAAACAAGGATATTGAAAAAATAATGGATTTTAATATCGCAAGTAATATTTCCGTCATGATGATTCAGCGATTTTTATGTCTACAGAACAACATCGAACATATAGTGCCGTGTAAAAATGTAATCGTTACGTCACGAAATCGATTATCAAACAAGGTCACGTGACCCTGAGTAAGGCGCGATACAAAGGAATCGACCGATGACTTGGTTGAAAATATTGTACAGCAGTTGGAATTTTTACCCATTTATTTTAAAAGATATTATTGGTTATTACATCCGAAGCCACTGTTGGATACGAGTGAATGCTGTCCAGTCCAATGTCTGGCTCTTTGGTATTTCATGCGACGCCTCAAGCGGTTATCCCTTCACCTCCCCTCTTTCGCCTTAATTCTAGTTGGTCCTTTTACTGTTCTTCATATAAAGAGCTTAGAACTAACTGCAGGTCGAAGTAAAATTGTAGTTGTTTGAGCCTGTATTCATTATTTATGAATGAACCTTTATGTACAAAGTATAATATTTATGTAAAATTCATTATAACTACATTTTTTACTTGGTTTCAAGTAGGGGGTACCTTACACGTCAAAATCAATTAAAAACCCACAATATTGTTCAAACCAACCAGTAAAGAATATCCATAATGTACAATAAAGAGGTAAAGAGTGCAGAGTGGGCTTTTACAAATTGCGGTAACTATCTTGTAAACAAAACATTGACGGAAATAGAGCTCTGGCGAGACTATCTGTGACGTTATCGCGAACACTTTGAACAATTTAATTAAAATCATGATAAATAATTGTAACATGATGTGTTTAGATTTTATGTTGGTGAATTTCTCGAAATTAAAGAGTTTTCGTGTAGTCCGTTTGCCTTTATGTTCTAAATTTACAACTGTGTGGACCGAATTGTGGCTACGATTGAGAAAAGTCGATTTCAATGTGAAAATAGGAGAGACGAAAAAAATTCTATAAAATTGAAACTAATATATCAACTATACCATAATATAAATAAATATAAACAATGTTAAGAAGCGGTGTATATATAAACAAATCATATGTATACGTACAAACAGACATCTTCCGGATTCTGGTGTATCCATGGAGAAAAAAGTGATTGGTCCCTCAACACATAAACCGTATTTGTGCCCTGTGTGTACAGAAAGGGTACTTTTTTTTTTTTTTTTGGAATAAGGTGGCAAACGAGCAAGCGGATCACCTGATGTTAAGTAAACGCTACCCATAGACATCTGCAACAAGCAGATGTGTTGCAGATGCGTTGCCTGCCTTGAATTGTTGTACTTTGTACTTTCAATATTTATCATGTTTTTATTGAGTTTTTATTTTCCAGGGCAAACACGGCTTCCACGTGCACGAATTCGGCGACAATACAAACGGGTGCACGTCCGCCGGCGCTCACTTCAACCCCAACAAGCAGGAGCACGGTGCACCCACCGCCACCGTGCGCCACGTTGGCGACCTCGGCAACATCGAGGCCACCGCCGATGGCGGAGTCACTAAGGTGAGCATAGCTTGTTGCAAATCAAGATGGAAATTTTGTAAACGAAGGGTCCTTACCTCACTTTACCATATAACATTAGCGATTTCTACATAATTACAACATTTCCGATGACAATATAGAAGGTATGATGATTAACATTTGTTTGTTTACAAAATTTCCATCTCTGTTTAGACGAAACTAAAGTTGTCTTTAGGTATTACCTGTATAAGTGTACTCCCCTGTTATTATCGGTATTACCAAGTAAAAAGTGAATAACCAAATGCATCACTGAGGTGTATACTTGTCTTCAAATGATGTTGGTGCAGCTGTGGGTGCAGCTCAGAACCATCATATACTTAGTATATACAGAGTATAGGCACACTATAGTAAAACAGGGAAATTTATGGCCAAAGCACAAGTTTTTATATTGACTGACCGACTGACAAATCGAAATATACGAGATACCAATGGAAGACATTATGAAGAAAGTTGTTTAGGTTACAAATACATACCAGTAAAAAACATTACCCGTATGTCAGTCAAGAAAAAAGGTATTTTGTGTGCTCTTTAAATGACATGTTAACATAGTTCAAAAAATAATGAAGACCAGGTTTTCCGATTCCTCTATACAAAGATTGACATTTAGAAAATTTTAAATGTAAAGATTTTTTAAGTATGTGCATGTTTGTAAAGTATACAATGATGTATATATATATAACCAGGTGATGGTAAATAAAATCATCTTCAATATTACAAAGGTCCTATTTAGATTTATATAATATCCAACTAATCTACCGAGGTATTTGTTGCAGGTGTGCATCCAAGACTCTCAGATCTCCCTTGCGGGTCCTAACAGCATCATCGGTCGTACTCTGGTGGTGCACGCCGACCCCGACGACCTTGGAATTGGGGGTCACGAGCTCAGCAAGACCACCGGCAACGCTGGCGCTCGTATCGCCTGCGGTGTGATCGGCCTGGCCAAATCTTAAGCTTTAATCCTAAATTAGGTCCCTCGGAGTATGTTGGTCCAAATATTGTAATAGAATTTAGTAAAGAAATTCTTGTAACACATAGTTTATGGCAGAGTCTATAATTATTCTTTTGTTACAATATACTCATTTTTTCGTCAATATTTTAATATTTGGACCACACTTTCACTGGTATTCAACCTGTTACTATGAATGAATATTCTTCTAGGTTATTCACTCATGCTAAAATAGATTTGTGCATTCCTAAAAGCCTGCCGTTAGAAAACTAGCGGTTTGTTATCCTTGGGTGGGGGTGCAGGGAACTTTGATGTGTAAAATGTATGCTTGTTTTGTTTTTAATAATAAATATTTATAACTAGGATTGATTGTTTCCTTCATCGTAATATGAAATACCATGATCGCACAGAAAACAAGCTTGAAGTAGCAGTATTTTATACTTCTGCGATGCATCTGATGAGTGAGGTGCCGGAGGACCAGTGTCAGTCCTCTTTCTTTCCTATCATTTCCTACAAAGGATAGGATGAGAAGGGGAAGAGGATTGGACGGGGGAGGTGATGAATAGAAGAAGGAAATATCTTTTTTCCTGTCTATCACCTCTGTGTAATAAAAGGTAGGCAACACATCTGCAACTCATTTGCTAGTTGCGGATGTCTATAGCGGTCACTTAACATCAGGTGAACCGCTTGCTCATTTGCTACTATGTCTCTTATCTATTCATTAGCCTTTGAATTTGAGAAATCAATAAACCCGACGCCCTATGATACTCCGGGGAAGAATAAAATAAATTAATTTATCTATCTATCTGTCAGGCAAATTGGACCACAATCATTGCCTACTTGACATAATAGATAATAACTAGTTGAGATTTGACGGCCATATGATCCCAAACTAAGCAGAGCTTGTCCTTTGGAAACCTAACTAAAAGATAAACTACTTTTCTTTTGTAAATAAATACTTAAATAGATAATTACACCCTGACTCAGGACAAACAGACATGTTAATACACACAAATGTCAGTCTTGGGTAGGCATCGAACCCACGACCTGCGGCGTGAAAAGCAAGTACCTTACTAACCATAGCCAACCGGCCTGTCTTGTCTGGATAGAGAAATACTTACCACCAGAGAGAAATTGTCAAATTTCATGAAGGTTTGAGAGGTAGATAAGAATAATAGAACTGGGTTTGAAGTAAACAGGTACATAAAGGTTGACAAGACAAAAAACCTCTCAAACAGCAGATATTTTTTTAAATAATTGCTACTTCGGCTTTTACCCTGAAGTTCAATTTGAGCATTTTGCAAATCAAATTTGGATGTTAAATTATCAAATTCAGACACTTCAACATTATTTTGATAGGTAAATGGCCGAATTTGATGATGATCATGACACTGCATTGGTAGGCAACCAGAAGATCTGGACAAGGTTGCAGGCGTCTACTGGATGAGGGCAGCAGAGGACCAACCTTTGGGATGATCAATGGGGAGGCTTATATCCAGTAGTGGATGAAATAAACAGTGGAACAACATTATCTGTTACATAAAAAGTCCTCCATTCATAGAAGGAAATATTTTTTTTCTTTTTATCATCTGTCTGTATAAAAATGATAAAGGCGATAAACATCATATATGTTACTTTGTGCCATGCCTCCTTCTTCATCATAAATAATAATTAAAGCATTATTATACAGCATATATTTCTTGCTGCTAATGAAAAATAAAACATAGTTTAAAATTATTGTTTTCATTAAAAAATAGATTAAAACTTGTGATGAGAGAACAGTTAGCAATTCTCTTGGCAAACATGTTCAACTAAACTAATGCAGGAACAGGTGACAATATTGAAAGGCTATTTACTAAATACATATAGTTTCTTGTTGGTTTAGCAACTTCTAGTCAAGAAAAGAAAAAAATGTATTGTTTTGTGATTATATGTATTTTTACAAGTTAGCTAATATGTAATAAATGACAACCATTTTTTTTTCAAGTACCTTGACTGCTTCTTTGAGGAATAAATATTGAATGAATGAAAAGTTAGATTTAAGTCAACAATAGTAATAACAATGCAATAATTATTTATGAATATTTTAATTGACCAATTGAATAAGTTATGTGACCCTCTTTTGTTAAAAATATGTTATCCGAAGTATTGTGAGGAAGAAACATTCTTGGAGTACTGAAGTTCCATCGCCACAGGCTGTCTTCACTTTGTATGCTGAGACAGGCCCAGTAGTTACTCATCGATCGGCTTGAAACATATTCGGATAACTTGTTACATAGTTCCAGGATAATTGTAGATGTTAAAAATCCTTTAACAATTAGTAGAGATATTCTACTAGATTCCAATGGATTGGTGCACTCTGGCTCTGCATAAGTGCTGATATACGACTCATCTGGTTTTAAATTAGCATTGTGGCTCAACATACCAACCCATTCAACTATTTCCTCAATATCTACATCTTCTAGAGATGGTACTTGAGTTATTTGCGGTGACAGCATTTTCATTTTAAGAGAACAGAGTGTTACATCTATATTTTTTTTATGAAAATATCTCGCTACAGTTGACGGACAAATATTTTCTGAAACTGGATCCCAACATATGTGAAAATCAAAAGTTCCTAATTTTCGTAAGCCTTGTTTAACTCTCTCAATATTCTTGATATTTTTCAAATCTATGTGCACCTCGTAGTAATTGTTCGGACGCTTCGTTCCTTCAAGTCCGAGTGTTTGGTAAGTGAACTCTAAAACATGTAGGGTGAGTATTCCGTCGGGTGTGATAGCTGCGCTGTTTTTTACTATGCAGTTTCTGTCAGCGGACAAACAATACAAATTTCCATTTTTGACAAAACTCTCAATGAACACATTATCTAAAAATTCAGTGAGAGGACAAGCGCTTAACTTATAAGAATCGGAGTCTTCGGAAACGATTTCCTCCAAAGAACTTGGAACTTTTATCTCATCCGGGCAAGTAATAATGACGCTTTTATAAAAATTATTAATTTTAATACCTTCGGTGACAGTGTCACTGTTTAGGTTTGTTTTGTGACAAATAATTATTTTAGGCGAAGGAAAATTACTTATTTCTGGGCAGAGCATATTTAAGACTATGTGGTAAATGTTGTAAAAATGTACTAAATTTTTACAAATTGCCACAAACAAAACTCAATACACAGGCATAGTCTTATAAAGAATTATGTGCATGAAGCTCTGTACTGTACATACGGTACAACGAGAATGTCATAACTACTTTAATAAGAGGCTGGCTTGGCTTCGAATAAAAGAGTTATGTATGTATGTCACTTTGGCATAAAACTCAACCAATATGCAAATAGCAAATATTAACGTCGTATTTTCTGAAATACAAGGAAAAACGATGCTACCAACCTACTAACGGGCTAAATAGTGAAGTCCGCTTGGTATATCGATAAAATGTAAGGTTGTTATCGAGGCTTCTATAAATTTTTTAAATTCCATATTTGGAACAACTTTACATTCGAGCTCAATGTTGTATGACGTATTATTAATAATTTTATTTAATAACTGACCTTAATGTGGTCAAATGTAAATAAAATGATAAAAGTAATTTCAGTTAAATATACGGTAACGTGCTGAACCCCGCAATCTCACCCACCGCACAATTTAATTTTACCGACAAGTGTCCAGCCCAAGCTGAACCCTACTAAAAACACTGTCACATTTAAAGTATTTGATTCGGTTGATATTTCACAGATTTCATTAAAGTTATTCTTCTTAAAATGCTGTTCACATACATATTTCAGTTCGTGCATTTTCTAGATCGGAACGTACGTTAAATCCAATACTTGAAAGTCTAACCCATTCCTTGCATCTGTGAATATTAAAAAACACTAGTTAGTTATCAACTACTTTCAAATGCCTATTATTCATTTTACTCATGTGAAATCAAAATTATCGATAGTACAAATACACAAAATAAATTTGATTACTTAATGTCAA
>JWHW01027267.1:24793-37738 GCA_000931545.1 Papilio glaucus
TCTTTGTCTTGCGATATTTGAGAGTAATTTCATGAAAAGGGACGGAAGTGTGTAACAGGAAGCCGGGGAAGCGCGCTTTATTTGGTTAGACCAATGAGCGCGCGCTTACATGTTATATTTTGTACGACCGTACTATTGTTAAACGTGGCGCAGCATAGCATGCAGTCAATAATATTTTATCTACTCGAAGCTGCTGTTCTTGCTTGATAACGCCTTAGTAACCTAACGCGTCCATATTTTATGCCAGAATTTCCTTCGCTTCTCATAACAAACCAGTTGGACTATATTATACGCAGAAACAATAAACAATATATTCGTCGTCAAGTGTCAAAATTGTAATGAACTGTAAATAAATTAATCATTAAAGATAGCTTATATATAATATAATATTTAACAATTAACCGGCACAAACCACCACAATCCCGCAGTCCCGCGCTGCGTGCTGGCGGGCTGCGATATGCTCGCGGCTCGCTGTCCAGCTTGAACCAACTGTCCGGGAACTTTGATCTCAGGCTCAAGGTACTTTTGGTACTACGTAGGTCCGGGGTTCGATTCATAGATAAAACAAATTTCACGTTTGGTTATAGAAAATGAACATTTATCTTCAATGCAAAAACAAATAAAAATAAATTATATGCGCCCGTAACCCAGAGGGATAGGCAGAGATCAAGGATTTCATTTGGCACACCTCTCTCGCTTCTTCTACATTCAAACATCTACGCATACATGCTCGTCGGTTATGGGTGCTCCTTATATCGCCATTTTTTAGTAAGTCACTAATTTGATCGATATAAGTTCTCCTAGGGCGTCCCCTACCAACACTGCCACTCATTTTTGCAAGATAAATTTGTTTCGTTATTCTCTCTTCATTCATCTTTACAATATGCCAGCCGAAGCATACCTTTCTCAATTCTAGTTACAACATCCACTTCGAAACCACACTTTTCCCGTATAGTGCTATTTTTAATCTTGTCTGCTCTGAGAATCGGTCGGTGACATATTTATTTCTTGTGCGCGTGTGTATGTCACTGAACTCCTCCTAGACGGCCGGACCGATTTTGATGAAATTGTTTGTGTGAGTTCAAGGGGATTCGAGGATGGTTTAGATTCACAATATATATAACGAATGCGTGACAAGCCGCGGGCAACTGCTAGTAGTATTATAAAATACTTAATAAATAAGAAAATATGCGTAGGATTGTTCATAGAAATGACCTTGCCGTCCCATCTAGATAATTTATGAAGATGCCGTTGCGTCGAGTTTTCTTGGAATTTGCATAGCGAGTTTTTAAAATTAAATCATGCATATTTTAATGTACCGTGCAACGGCTGGACAAATATTGGTTCAGTATAACTGACACTCGATCGTGACGGGCTCTTCAGCTTCGGGATTTCCTTGTTTACTCACAGTAAAAAAGTTGAAAAGTAATTGAAAACAAACCCTAATGCAGTTGCGTATGATAGTGAGAGATTTGTTAAGGAGCTTGAAGTTCACATAATAAAACGATGAGTTCACTAACAGTGGTAGAGTCCGCCACAACAACATCTGTTACACGACGGTCGGCTCGACCGGTGAAATACCACGACCTCACAGAAGACAGCCGTGAAGTAGAAGTATGGTTCTGCGTTACGCCTGATGAGTGACGTGCCGGAGGAGTAATTCTATCCCTACCTATCCATTTGTAATAAGGGGCATGTTTTTTTTGTGACTTACTCGTCGGTCGGGTGGACAGCTTGCTCGTTTGCTACCTTCTATTATAAAAAAAAGTCTATTATTTAAATCACAACAAACGTTATAAAAAGATGTTGAAATGTAATTATCTTTGTTGAAACGATCCAAATTAATTAAAAATACAATTACTACTTAATTATAACGTCTATTTAATTTATTAATTAACTCGGATCTTTACATAGTAAAAAAGGAAGTCGCTCTCCGGGTCTGTCTGTTTGTCCACTACTTCTAAAGCAAGCCGCAGATTTGTTATTTTTATCCGCAAGGCTTACCCGTATACCATATTTAAATCCTATTAACTTTTTTAACCGTTTTTTCTTACTGTAAATTGGCTGAAATATAATATCTGCTATTCCAGTTTATAATATATCTTTGTGCCGAATTGATTCCAGATCCGTTCAGCTATATTAGCGTGAAGGATTAACAAACATCCATCCAAACTTTCGCATTTATACTAGCTGTTGCCCATGGCTTCGCACGCATTCGCGTATAATAACTTCGAATTATAAGATCAACAAGTATTATTTGTCATAACATGTAATATTACCATTTATAAAATTGTAAATAAAGGTTTTATGGATTTTCATATTCCTCAGGAACAGTTTTATTTTCGGGATGAAAGGTATCCTGTGCCCTTACTTATACCCCTGACAATTTGAACTGAAGGAGTTTAATCGTAAAAAACAAACTCTCATTAGCATTTATAATGTTAGTTAAGTTCTGTAAGAAACTTAAACTCTATAACTTGTATGTACTTAAATATATCCTAAGCGTTAACTTAGTTACTCTGTTATTATAGACAATGGAAAATTTTTGTGGACTATGCTTTGATATAGAATGAGAAAAAACTTGTACAAGTGATCCGTCCACTCAAGTTTTTGTCTCAAATTATCCGCTGCCAATAAAAACTTGAAACATTATATTATTGATTGATGTGATTATTGATTGCGGCTACGTTCCACTAAACGTTCATGATACTCACGCTCCACCACAGCTGTTCCCATTCCACTTGTTTCCGAGCGTTACAATTTGATACTAAAGTGGATGGATTATGGAGCGTTTTGAGCACTGATGTAAATAATGGCGAGTTAGAAAAAAATATAGTTAGAGATATACCTTAGGTTGCAGTTAGTAAGCGTGAAAAATAAACGTTAATAATTATTGGTTAAATCAATTTATGTAAAAAAATATAATGTAATAATTATTTTTAGTAGATTTAATTAATTTACTTTTAAATATAACGAAAATTTCTTATACGGTAACAGTAGGGATGGGGATATTTGGTATTTTTGCGCCGCAATAATGCTCTATAAAGTACTTTGTTATTTTAAGTATAAAAATGGCTCGAGCGACAATGTACGTCACTAGTGACGTTTTCGCCGCGACCACAACGATCTTAGTCGTCAAGTGTTAAATGTTCGACGAAAGGAGCATTTTAAGCGTTGTGAACGCTTAGTGGAACGCAGCCTTGTCGGTCTTTTTACATTTTTTATAATTATTAACGTCATAGCATGCATATCAAATTGTTCATTAGATGAAAAATATTTATAAAAAGGCAAAAATAACTTGATATTCTATCATTTTTCTCTATTAACTGTTTTATTAGTTTGTTCTGACTGACTAGAGGTCAAGCTAGGGCAACTAATCAACTAACTAACCGCCAACAGCGGGTACACACTAAGCGTTATGAAGCGCACATTTTGGTTACGGGTTACGTTACGGTTACACATGCATCCGTTACGCTAACGCACGCTATCTGTACTGATTTAGCCAGTTGTCGATTACCGTTATCGAGTTACCAAAACGTGGGCTGCAAAACGTCAATTGTGTACCCGAAGTAAGTAAACAGTAGTAGCCAAAAAGCAACATGGACGTCAGCGTTGCGTGCACACAGTATGATCGCAGTTCACACTGTATAGGTTTCGGTTACGGCCGACCGCCCTGACGACAAACCTCCGAGGCGATAAAGAAGGACGCGATCTATCATGAGATATCTACATCTAAATATTAAATTTACCTTTTTCTTTTATCTTATCATTTATTATTTATTATAATTAATATTGTTAGGGCACTTATGTGCTACGTAAAGGCATTAAAATATAAAACTAATAGGTATTTTGTTAGCGTTGATTAAAGTAAACGATTAATTATTATTTATGCTTAGATGCAAAATTGACGTGTTTACGAGAACTGGTTAACAGAAATAGAGTTTTACAATACATGTATAATCATATCTGTCTGCCCCAAGGTAGGGTGTAATCCCTTTTTTTACTTGTACATTTGTAGGTAAACTTCTTGACATAAAGTCCCTTCCCATCCCTTGCGGAAGTTTATGGGTCAAGTTAATCACTGAACATCAGATACTTTCATTTCCCCTAACTTTAAGACACTCCTTTCCATTGCGTGTTGGCAAGACAAGATTTTGTTTTTTACCTTTTCAATCTATACCCATGATTGGCTTCCATATGTTAAACAGGGTAGGATACAGGAATCCATTATTCTTTTTTATTTTTAGGCTGTATTGTCCTTTTAGAATTTCTTTATGTGCCCAGTATTTCTTCCAACTTGTTTTTATTCTTCTGTCTATTTCTTTCTGATGATGTCTTATATGTGGCTCTCCCTTAGTGGATTGAGCCACTATTTCTTTCTCGTTGCTGTTGGTGTCAAAAGAAGAAGTGTCAATGTTTATGGCAGTGTAAATTCACGGTGAGCAAATAACATATATACAAAACAACAATCATGTTGAAAAGAAGCTCGCGTCGGACTTAACTTATTTAGCATCGGTAGTGTTATTAAAATAACACAATAATGACAGCAATTAACTGTGTGGTTGTGTTTGTATGGAACTTTTATATTATATAGTGCCATTTATAAGCATATAAGTATGTTTAATTGTCAACTATGACCATCGAGCATGGAATGAAAACTGAGATGTGGTAAAAATTCGGAAATTAAAAAATATTTTGGATCAAAAACTTTTTCTCATGTCAACTTATAACATTAGCTATCCATATTATACAATTTCACTTCACTTTATTTCACAATTTCCACAAAATTACAACATTTCCTATGAAAGTATAAAAATTGTAATGGCCGCCATGTTTGGTAAATGACGTTTGTTTGTTTACAGTCATATCTTGCTATGAAAAAATCTGTTTTTGTTGCGAGTGCGTTTTATTTATCGACCTAGGAACATATTGAGAGAGGTGAGATTCCGACCCTGGAACCAGAGACACTTATTTCATCTATTCTAAACAAAAAAAAACAGTTCACTAACTTTAATGATTTAAAACAAATATGTCGTCAACAAACTGGTCGATGGATTCTCGGAATTGAGAATGCGCATTGACAGTAGAAAATATATTATTAAACAAGCCGTGGCAGGCGCTAATTGCTGACACGCTGAGTGTTTTTATGACTTTAAAAGGGTACTTACATGTTTTTGCTATCAATATATGAACTTCAGCTTTTTTGTAGTTCTAGCAATAGTAAGAAACAGCCAAGAGACATGTCTATTTGTATAAAAGAAGAAACTGACTGACTGACATATCAACCCCTGTCTACTGGGCCTAGAGATTGTTATTTCGTAGGCCAGGCTACGTATTAACAATATATTTATTTAAATTTATACCCTAAAGGTCTAAAATAGGAACGTTTGTATGGGGAAATACTTTAAATCAAATGTAAGTTGACCTCTCATCTGTATAATCGACAATATTAAATAGGATTCAGGTCATATTGGATATGTTGAAATTTTTTTTAAAGTGAATTGAAGTTTATTTTGTATTTTACATATCGTCCTTAAATAAGTGAACATTCCAAGACAACTTGGCTAATAAAATCTGTGAGGTGAGGAGGTAAACAACGTCTTCTGGTCTTCTCTACCTCAATATTCATAAATCCACTGGATTATCACATTACAATAAGTGGCCAACTTGTCGTTTCCTACGAAGACAAAGAAGCGATCATATTAACGAAAGCTTTTTTACATGTAATACGCGAGGTTATCTTTCACCGGGAAATGTCAATTTCAATATCGGAAGAGTTTCGATATTGTCATCTGTATTTAAATGACTCAGGCCACTACTTTTTAATCTGTAGGTTAGTCCCCGATTATGTGACGGGTCGGTCCCGTCCACTGAGTGACGAAATCTTCCGCGTTTCTTCAAAAAAAAAAACTTCATTGTAGTATGTCACGGGACAATTCGTCCTCGAACACTGCTGACAGTGACTTCAGCGATGACGTCATCAAAAAGTATTTTGCGTTTATGGTTGGACTGGTTTGAAATTTTTTTACTTTTAATTTAATTTCTACGATAGTTGTGCCAGTGACAAAGTGACCTTCCGTCTTGACCGAGTTCAGAGCGCGGAGTAATCGGTCCCCGTCATCATTTCACGTTATTTTAATTAGGTTCCACTGCGGAACATTAAAAGTTTACAATGAAGGTCGCTTCCACGCTTGCTTAATTCACGCAATTATTAATGTATTGCTATAAGCCACATTTTGATGTCACTACTTGATTACTCACATCCTATCACCTCCTTTCACCCCAATATAAGTCAATAACCATATTATACCTGCCTAAACATCAGGAAATATTTTCTTTGTGTGCAAGAATCCCAAAATGAAAACATGATTAGTGTTGCAAGACGCCAAGAATCGAACTCCGATCTACAGATAACAAGTGGAACACATATAATTACCATCAGCGTCTATTACTTCACCGCTGCTGGAGGTACATAAGGTAAGAAAGAAAACGAGGTTTGGTTGTACAGTTTGAGGAAAAAAAATGGGTTTGTGCCACGGCTAACTATAGATAGCACCGCGCTCATTGGTCAAATTAAAGAGCGCGCGCTTCTGCGGCTTCCTGTTACACAATTCCGTCCCTTTTCATGATATCACCTGATAAAAATATGAGGAAGAGGTTTAGGCCTTCCGAATACTCAAATTCCTGATGAAACGAAAGTAAACGAGGATTGGCAAATACATGAATCACTTGAGAAGCGCTTGTCTGACTTCATACACGCATGAAGAATGTCAGACGAGTTAACTGGTTGGAATTTTTTAATTGTTATTTTTTATTGGTAAGAACAGTTGAACAAAGACAATGCCTTTGTTCAATTATTCTCACCAATAACGGATACCTGGGGACAGAGTCTATATATGAATAATTTAAAAAATATGCAAACGTTTATGGTCACCACCACAAACAACTAGAACTGCATACCAAGCATGCATCTGCATCAAGAGTGGAACACTAATATAAAAGTCGAAACTAAACATTACGATCAAGAAAACTAAATAATATTATGACCTTACGACAGTCGACAACGTTAATATTACAAATATATATTGTAATTTTTTAACCCGAAAACCTTGCCCATAATAATAATTTATGATGTGTGTTTTCTTTGTTTTTTTTTTTTGTATAAGGAAACATTTAATTTATTTATGTGGCATTTGAAGCAATTAACAATGAATAAAAAGTTTGTCGCTGGTCAAAGTCTATGCGCGATTGTTATTCAAGTATCAAATAATAACACCTTCAAGCCGAAGCTCGTGGAACGGGCAGGACAGTGGTCGAAGACCACATTAAGGGTTATATAAATAGCTTTGCGGTTAGTCTTCTATTACATGCTGTGTTTACGTTGACGTTTTCCTCAAGCGCATGTTTCTATTAGACCTCGGCCTCTTTTCCATTAAAGAATCCGGTGCTTCAAGGTCAAGTCAGTCACATTACATATTATTTTGCTATTTCAAATGAAATAAATTAATAAGTAAACGTTTATGTACCCTGACTTGTTATTTGGTGAATTATGACCCCACAAAAGACAAAAAGATGAGTGAGGTGCCGGAGGCCCAATTTCAGTCCTTCTCTCTTTCCCTACATTTCCTAATAAGGATAGGATGGGAAGGGGAGGAGGATTCGTTTCCCTGCCTGTCTTCTCTGTCCATTAAAGGTAGGCAACACATCTGCGACTCATTTGCTAGTAGTGGTCACTTAGCATCAGTTGCTCGTTTGTCACCATCTACCTTAAAAAATTATGTATCTGAAGTTATCTGTCATAGAATAGTGACGTCGATGGGCTTTCTCTACTCATTTTTATCATTCTCCGATCAGAAAAAATAACGTAAATAAAAATAAAAAATAATTTACCTACATATGTTATTTACCAACAATAGTACGGTCGTTGAATTTTTGCTTGAAGCTATTTTTATTTTTGACTACCCCAAAAACATTAAAAGAAGCAATCATTTATTTAATTTGAGAAAAATGACTTTTATTTAGAACACATAAATCAAACAGATAAGGATGCTTTGATATATTTTCCTATCATTTAACATATCCACATAATGCATGCACAACAATCAGTCGAGGCTCAGCTCCCTGATGGGCACGGCGGCAAACAGCTTGCGCACTTCGCCCACGATCTTGGCCACGATGACCTCCACGATGGGCGGCGACACCTCCTGGAATATGTCGCGCCAATTGCTGTTCGCGAAATCTTGTACTGTGTTGGCTGAAAACCAGAAATTATTTAGTTAAAAAATGTTTTTTCGGCTACGCTCTTATCGATTGCATTTGATGGATAAAATGACCTTGTGCTACTCGGAGTTTCAAGTAGCCGTGTGTAGTAAGATGAGGAGAGATGGTATTTCACGTTATGACTCTCCTTCATCCTCCGCAAAGCTATGTATTGAATATCGGCACACCTTAGGCTTCTTTATGTGAAAATGTTGGAGAGGGTTGTCTTTCAGTCATCAGAAAGGTCTGAACTACGACACCTTCGATCCTTTCCTTCATAATAATACGATTTCCAACACACCTAGCTGCGTGTTTCCACCGAACAAGTTCTGGAAGTGAAACTCGGCGTTGGTGAGGACCTCGGCGGTGTATTGCCAGTTCTCCACAGTCCAGTAGCTCTGTCCTTGCTTCACGTGCTCGCCCACTCTGAACTCCATCTTCACCAGGATGTCACCTGAATAGTTAAAACTGGTATTTTAAACTGGAAACGTGAAATTAGTATATTAGTGGAGATGAAAATAATGCTAGACTTGTAGGCGTAGTATTACATCATGACTATAACCACATTTTATGTTCTCTACTTCTCTACTAATGGAATTATTTGACAAAGGACATCGTTCGTCAAATCCTCTTCCCCTTCCCATCCTTTTGGTATTAGAAAAGAGTGGGGAAGGGGAAGAGGATCAGAAATAGGCTTCTTCTACTTCAGTGAGGTCGTGGTACTTCACCGGTCGGGTCGACCCATTCGTGCAACAGGTGCTGCGAGCTCTACCACTGTCATTTTGCAATAACAGTGGATATAGTGTAGAATTACGTACGTATTTTGATTTTGTATCTGCCCTGTCCTTGTATGGGCATGATGAGGAGCTGCCCGCTGAGCTGATAGTCGCCGACCAGCGTCACCGAGCACTTGAGGTCGAGCTGCGTGCGCTGCGCGTACCTTCTGATAATGGAAACAATTTGGTCTAAGATACTTCATAAAAACCCGAACCCGTGCGTAACCGTTGGCGATTCTAGGAGTCATGTTTACGTGGATGTCAAATCGAACTCGGGTATAACATTCTGTTGTAATGTAAATAACAGATGAGGGTATACATTTCTAATGCCGTATTTTATACTATGACAATCGTAAACATATGCAAAGAGAAGTATGCTTGAATTAATTTGTTTGTAATAGCAAACTTTAAGTAGGTTGTGTTGCGAGAGGGTATGTACCAAGGAAAAAAATTAAAGTGCATAAGGAGAAGAAGGGGACTTGACGAGGATTCGGTCTCAAGAATTTCGGAGCCAACATTAAATAAATTTTAAATACCTGCACCATAAGTTTAATACTGTGAGGTCGCAGTACTCAGATCGAACCAGCCTTTATATAGACTCTAAACTCTACCTTCGCTATACTGGTATACGAAATAGTTTACATAAAAATTTATTTTGTGTAAACTCTACGTCTATTGGTGCAGTTCTGTTGATGAAAATTATATCTCAGTTAGGGGGCGCTTGGGTCACCCTGTTCTAAACACTAAATAGATATATATTCTCTTTAACAACCACTTACTTCACTCTGAGCACCTCACAGTTTCTCAGGCCCTTAACGACAGTGTTCCTGAACTCCATGTGCAGGCCGGACTGGTCTGCCAGTATACCGTCGAGGGTCATAGGGTCCAGCGGCTCCATGCCCAGGGATGGGATACCGGCTGCGACAACGGGTAGTGCCCTCTGCGTCGACTCCCGAAGACATTGCATGTCCCGCGCATAACATGGCGTGATGAATGGAGCTGCAGTACAATTATATTTTGTATAAGTATTATTTTCAATGACTGATTTGTTGTTCTTATAGTTGATGGCGATAAAAACTCACTAGGTCTATCTATGTAAGTGTATAACTCCGAACGGAAGTTTAATAATTAACCAAATTTGCAAAGTATAATAAACAGTTATTAATGTATTTTTTGTCTTATTATTATTTCTTGTATTAATAGTACAGAAATGGAGGCACGGCACACCAGTTGTTATGTGATCTGTGTCACCTGCAGCATCCACAACAGTCAGACGAGTTGCGAACACCTTAGCGAACAAGCAATTCTTGTATATATATAATTTGAATCTCGGAAACGGCTCCGACGATTTTCATGAAATTTTGTATGCATTGGGTTTCGGGGGCGATAAATCTATCTCGCTAGGATTCATTTTAAAAAAAATCGTTTTATTCTTGTTTTCAGGCACGGAATAAAATAAAAAAGGGTAATAAAAATACCGAGCGAAGCTCAATCAGCTAGTGATTATAAGATGCGGTAGAATATATAGATATTTAAGGCAAATGTGTAGGCATTTGTTAAGCTAGTCCACTCTAGTACCGTAAAAGTCTGGTTCTCACTGAAGAGCGAGTGAGATAGCGACAGTAGTTGTCTCAGCTTAAAGTATCATGCGTACGTAAAACCTTAATTTTTCGTCCTTAAAGTTTAATCGACTGAGGTCACCAGGAAGCTGACCTGAGCTCAGGTCAGCGTTCTCCGTGTCACCGACCTTTTAAATGAACAAGGAAAAATGGACGCTTTCCGATTCGGGAACTTACACTTCCTGAAAAATTTACTTCAACTCTAGATATACGAACTAGTGACCCGCCCCGGCTTCGCCCGCGTAGCGCTAATCCTGTTGATCCGTCCGCTACCAAACTCTATATATATAGGCTTTAAAAACTACTAAGACGCCAGGCACAATACCTAGGTAAAAAGGTAACTTACCAAGACTGCACTCGACCGCGCACAGCGACCCCAGTAGGGTGACCACCAACAACTTCATGTTTAACTACGATGGATAGGATGCCTCAACCAGTACATATATAGACATATTATCTACAATCAATGCACCAGTAATTGATTGTAAATGTCTATTTAATTGAGAGAGACTTTAATTTAATACAGTATCAATTCTATTAAACACGCATTACTATGATGTCAAACCCTTTCGCTTTTTAATTTAAAAAAATTAACATCTATACTAGCTGTGCCCCGCGGTTTCACACGCCCAGTAATTTTACTTAAACGAAATGAGAGAGAATAATAGTACTCTATTTTATAAATTTTTTATCGAACGAATGTATGACATGGTTCTTTAAATTGATATAACTTTTTTATTTATAAACCGATTGAGATAAAACAAACACAAAATTTTAAGTAAAACTTGCCATAATACATTGGTGAAAACCGCACTCAAATCGGTTAAGCCGTTTCTGAGATTAGCGGTAACAAACGCACAGACAAAAATCTAATAATTATTGTTTTGGGTTTTATTGCAATCATTAATGCCCCCAAGAAGAAAGTTTGGATGTATGGATGTTTGTTACTCTTTCACGCAAAAACTACTGAACGGATCTGGGTGAAATTTGGCACAGAGATAGATAGCCCGAAATAGCACATAGGCTTTATCCCGAAATTATTTTACGAATGCATATCTACGTATATAAAAGGTGATGTTCCCTATAGATTTCGAAACGGTTATCCGGGCGAAGCCGGGGCAGATCACTAGTACGTAATAAACGCGGCGAATATGTTGATGAGAACACACGGATCTTTGTACGCCTTTAGGGTAGCGGAAGATTATCGGAAGTAATTGAGTATTTTTACAACATCCTGTATTTGTTACCATTAATAACAAATTACTCGCTATCTACGACTAGACGAAAATAACTTTGTGGTTAATAGAACAATTAAGGTAATTTCTGTTAAAAATGCAAACAGATTAGTCTATGTTGCATTCAATTTATCACTTTTTAGTCGAATCCTGATTACGTTAAATTATTTGATGTTAGACAAGAAAGAAATTATGGTCTTTTAAATTCGTACATCTTTTAAAAAAAGTCCTGAAAACTGAGCCCAGATTGATGCCCCGCTGCCACGTATTCACGTGCCAAGTAGACGTTCAACAAATTTTAAAACAACTACAGATTGCTAATTCAATAAATAAAAAACATATATGAAGCTAGTTGACATCGGTGGGCAGACAGTGGTTTTGTAGTAGTTTCATTCGCGTCGAACTATTGCACTATGGTTTTCCCGTAGCTCTTTTATACAAAGAAAAAAAATCGTGCATTTCCTCACAAATCTATCAATGTAAGGAAGCCATTGTTCTGTACGTGCTAAAAGGTCGTGTGTCACCGCAAAAGTAAGAATGAGCCACACAGACAGTTACAGTCATAATCAACAACAACAAAACAATATACAGAGAAATTTATTGTCCTCTGATGAACGTACTATGGTCACCATACATTCAAATACAGTACGGACGGTGTTTAAATATTGTGATGCTGTATAAAACTAATTGTATGAACTTATTTTATTGTTATAATAATTTTACGTCTTCCAGTATAAACCTCATTTATCTATAACTATACATATTGATTTGAAGGGCAGGGAGGGGGGGTATTTATGGTTACAAAAAAGTCGATTTTCGTTAATAATAAAGCTCTAAACTCGTCTTATCTCTTATATCTATGGAATCTTAAAAAAATAGACGTAATATGGCTACCCCAGTCTTCTGTAAAGTCCCTCCCGGAAAGGTTATAATTGTGCACGAAATACGTCACCATACCCTTCATGTTAGAGGTCAATTATTAATTGAGAATGTGCCTCAACTCGCTCAACCATAATCAAGTCTATATTTAAGCAAGAGCTAACCTGGTAAACTTCG
>JWHW01027267.1:57038-70397 GCA_000931545.1 Papilio glaucus
ATAGGTAACAATATAAATATGATTTAATTTCAGCCAACCTGAACATCGTCATCAAATACGAGTACGAAACGGTGGACGGTCACTGGGTGCTCTCCGAATACAAGGACTCATACAAGATGGACCGCGCGCAGTTCAAGTTTACCAATCTATTCGGAGGGAACAAGGAATTGGGTGAGGAAACCTCGTAAATCATACTTGTGTACCACATGCAAATTAGAAGGGAATGCAACTCCGATGAGTCAGTTAAAAGAAACTTAAATGTGTCTAAAAAATTATTTAAGAAATTCCTTTTTTGAACAAGAATAATACGTAACATTTAATCCTAACAAATTACTAACACTACCCTAGTTTTACAATTCAATATTACGATGTAAAATAGTTTACAAACAAATACCTGAATTTCTAAACCTGATGGGGTGTAATTTAAATCTATATTATAAGAAAAAGTGAACCAGAATACCTCAAAGTGCTCTCCTGGTGAACATTAAAAAATAAACTATTTTCCGACGGGATGCACACTCGCCCTATAGTTAAACCAGTCAATTTACCAATTAATTGTTCATAAATCACAACTACTTACGTATGAGGTCTATTTCAGCGGACACGACACTTAAATTCCTAAACGAAAACTGGAATATCATAATGCAAGAAATAGCTCCGCCGGCGATCAAGGAAATCATAAAGAACTGCGTCGAGGAGGTCAAGAAACTGTTCGAAGGCGTTCCGGCCGCTGAGCTCATGCTCCCGTGAATGGTTCGGGACACTTGGTCATTGTCATCAATGCATGAAATTTGCTGCATTCGTTTCCTTCTAGATCATTCGATTTACATGAGTAATTGTATTCGAGAACATTCTGTAATCATTTACTAGTTATGTAGTTCATGACCCTCTTTGTCAGACTTCATTTTTCTGCATCATCGTTTTCTTTCGAGTCTTGTCTTCATTCATCACATTTTTCGCTACCAGTGCCTATATAACGAAAAAAATATAATTCTATCGAAGCTTTGTTCATTTTTTTTACGCAACTTAAGGGCAAAAGATTCATATAATAATAAGGTTTCCATTGACATAGTGGCAAGGGAACTTCGGATAGGATGCAATTTTAATAGCTAGTTCTTTATATTACTCCTAGCTAATTATATTCTTTATTAATATTTCTTTATTCAAAATAGACGTCATTTTAACGGTATTTTCAGGTGCGCCCATTTTCATACAGAACATTGTCATCACATATCTAATCTAACCATATGATTTATTGTTTGCGGTCTTGGGATCTATATTTTCATTTATAAATCATCATGAAATAAGGAAGAAGTATTACGTGGTATTATTATATTTTCATTTTTTTTCCTTAGCAAACACCATCGGAAATGTGCTCAACGCAAACTGGGAGCTCGTCATCCGCGATATAGCGCCCGTCGCGTTTGAAAACATCATCGCCGCCTGCGTGAACGAAGCCAAAAAACTTTTTGCTGCCGTTCCCGCCAACCAGTTGCTATTACCCTGAACCATAGACAAATTGTTTGTTGTTGGCCACTCTGAATCCATAGGTTATATTACAAGATTTTTACAGGTGTAATTGCAATATTATTGCAAGTTTCAATGTGCAACAAATGTACCGATTTGTAACCACAAGGACGACTGCAATGGAATACGTTCAACGTTGCTCAAATTATATTGAACTCAATTTTAATTCGCTCTTTCGTAAATATCAATTGGTTTCACAAGCGCTTAACGTACCCGCGTTATAACGAAAGTTCAATGTATGAATCTTGTAATAATTTTTTATATTTCATAAAATCCCAGTAGCATTACATATTGCATGTTCAAATTATCGGTGTTATTATGTTAATTACAATTAATTGGATCTCTTTTTAGACGATCACAAAGTTTAAATTAAATCTCCTAAACTGATCCGAAACCAGTTGCGTCACATTAACAATTTTTTGAATAATATATATTTTTAAACGATTCGCGAAATATTCGGCATGGGTGTAAGGTATGAATAGTTAGGTGAAAGTGATAATAATTTTAGGATTTTGTGATAAATATGGTTAAGTATTAATAATTTCAATAAATAGAATTTTATGGACAGTATATCTTTTATTTTGTTTATTTGCAGTAACTAATCAAAAACTTTTGATACTATGGTAATTCCATTCTACTAATATTATAAATGCGAAAGTTTGTAAGGATGTATTGATGTTTGTTATTCTTTCACGCAAAAACTACTGCACGGATTTTAATGAAACTTTACAATAATATAGCTTATACATCTGAATAACATATAGGCTATAATTTATAAAGATATAGTGTGAATCATCCAAAATAAAACGAGATATTCAGATCAATCATAATATAGTTCAGCTTAGTCTGGAAAATCGTCTATTAAATTAAATTGCATGGCGGGTGAGACCGCAAGGCACAGCTAGTACTTCTATAAATATGCAATTTCAGGAATAACAGCTAAGCAATTAGCATGTACAATAATGTTTGCTGCTACCAGTGTCAGCAGAACTACAGTTACTTTGCTGGACTTAGGCAGATAGGGATGAGAGCAAAAAGTCAAAGGAATAGAGATGGGGACTATAGAACCACAGACAATACATATTGATTGAAACTGTAGCGTATAATAAAAAGTATATTGTAGGTATTTTGTATGATTTGTTGATAATATGTCGGTAGTAAATAATAAGATGCAATTATGTGTTAAATATTAAATCAGTCCGTCCGCCAACCCCACCTTTCATTAACGTGCCCGCAGATATTACAGAAACATTTGCCTAAAGATTGATTTAATTTTTCGATTGGAACAGCAAATTTCAATCAGCACCCAAGAATGACTGGAATAATTAAAATCTAAGAATTATAAATTTTTGCTCATGTTTGTCTCATATTCCTAAAAAACTTGTGCCACAAAAAAGGTAGTAAAAATAAAAGAGTATAATAACAAAGAATGCTTTTTATTTGCAATAAAATAATAACAAAATGTATCTGGCAGTTTCCAAAAATCCCCTTTTCAGTTACTCTTAAATGCTAAGTACAATCATATTGTAGAAAATATATGTGTATATGCTTGATAAAATTTTATTCTTAATTCCTATCGGGGACACATAGCATGACGGCCACCATCTACCGGCACGCTGGCTCCAGTAATATTGGATGCCAAGTCACTAGCGAGGAAAGCAATTGTAGCAGCCACCTCTTCCGGCTTTCCCGGACGTCCCAATGCATGGGTATCCTTCGTGCGCTCCAAGAAAGCAGCATATTGCTCTTCACTCAGCCCTCCACGTTTTTGTAACTCTGTCAAAATCACACCTGGGTTGACACAATTCACTCTAACTCCCTTTGGTGCCAGTTCCAAAGCTACACACCGTGTGAACTGATCTACTGAAGCCTTTGATATATTGTATGCTAAGACTCCTGGAAATGATCTTATACCATTAACACTGGATACATTTACGATATTGCCTTTGGTTTTAATCAAGTGAGGGACAGCTAGCATGGTTAAGTAGTAAATTGAGCGCACATTGGTGTTCATAAGGCGATCAAATTGCGCGAGAGTCGTCGTTTCTATAGTACCCGTTTCAATTATGCCGGCATTGTTAACCAAGACGTCGATTTGCCCGTAGTGATCAATGGTGCTCTTGACAATTTTCTCAATATCGCTTTCTTTATTCAAATCAGCGGGAACCAGGAACGTGGGCGTTGACTTCTCGCAATCACTGTTCACTTTCTTCAGGTTATCGACATTTCTACCGGTCAGCGATAGCTTCGCGCCGAGCCTGGACAAAAATACAGCTGTAGCGGCGCCGATCCCAGAACTGGCGCCCGTAACAATTACAACTTTTCCAGCAAAATTCATCTTCACTTTATAAAATCAAATCTCCACAAAATATTCCAAACGTCTTATCAAAACGATTTATAGATAACTTCGGACAACTTATCAAATTCGTAATTTGTTTGTTCTTGTTCTTGACATTTGACACTGATATGACGACAGATTTTATTTTAATTTATATTTAGATACTTCTTTCGCTGCGTTCCACTAAGGTCCTAAAATGCTCGTTTAGCCGTTCAACTTGACGACTATAATAGTTGTGGTGGCGGCGAAAACGTCACTAATGACGTCTTCATTTTCACTCAAGTGTTGTGTAACTCATACATGAAGCACCCCAAATGTCCCATACGAAAGAATGAATTGTCCCATAACCTCAAACACACATTTGTACCACTTGAAACTTGTTGAGGTAAATATATTAGTGTGTTTTGTCGCTCACTCAATCAAAAAAGAGTAAGCGAATGAGCGAATGCACCCATGTATTTAGACATGTTTTGTCCTGCTCACACTTCTCATTCTTGACAAAAGGAGATTAAAGTGAACGGATATTCGTGACATTTTAGTGTTACCTCATTTTGTGTGTACTTTTCATTTGAGGACCACCTCAAATGAGGTGGGGCATTATCCCACAGCATTTGGCAAAATGAGTACATCATACAAACTCATCATTTTGGTTTGTCCTACCCTTCACTATTTCGCTCGCTCCATCTCAATGTGACAAAGAGTACTTCATGGAGTATTATTGCAGCGCAAAAAGTACCAAATATCCTATCACCGTGTCAGAAGTATAAAAATCGTCACACTTACAAACTCCAACCTCATCGACGTGCATAATCCGTTCTGCGTTCCACCCGAGTTTAAAAATGTAACGTTCGGAAACAAGTGGAAAGGGAAAAAACGTGGTCGTTAGCGTGAGGTTGTGAACGCCTACTGGAACGCAGCCTTTCATTAATGAATATAGCATATACAATCAAAGCATAGAAGTATCGAAGTCAACTTTGATCTTGGATAGAGTACTATTCTATTCTATATCAAAGGATGTCAAATGTATGATACTTTCAGCCAATGAGCTCGTTCGAAGTCGTCGCAAAAGCGGCGTTGTAGTTGTTACGTTTTAGGCTAAAGAAATATTAACGGCAATTCAAGGTATTATTTATCTATACTACTTAACATATAAAAATAAATTTCCACGCCACCTAGATAGTAGACAATGGATGTCACGTACCTGTCTAGCTGTCTACTGACTATCTAGTACGACTACGTTGACTACGATCGTCAACCGATCGACAGTCAACTTCATTAAAATAACAATGTAAATAATAACAAACACTTTCATTTTTTCGGCAATATTTCCAAATTTTATGTGTCATCTTCAAAATAATGTCTAAAGTAAAAAGAACATAACTATCATCAGTATATTAATTACGAATATAAAGCAATACTCTTAATATATTATATTATTTACAGAAAGAAGTAATTCATATACATATAGGCCAAGCTGGTGTTCAAATAGCAAACGCTTGTTGGGAACTGTATTGCCTAGAGCATGGCATACGTCCTGATGGAATTTTGGCATTTGCAGATGATCAAGCAAGCTATGGTGCATTTTTTAACGAAAGTGGCGCTGGTAAACTTATTCCAAGAGTCGTTATGATCGACTTGGAACCGACTCCCATCGGTTAGTCAACATATAACTAAATATTTAATGTAATTTTTTTCAACTAAACAGTTACACATTTTATAGACGAAATCAGAACCGGTACATACAGACAGCTGTTTAATCCGACGTCTCTGATCACTGGCAAAGAAGATGCTGCGAGTAATTTTGCACGTGGATATTTTAGCATCGGCCGAGAAATTATCGATTTGGCGTTAAATCGTATTAGAATTGCAGCTGAAGACTGTAACTCTCTTCAAGGATTTATTATATTTCGATCTTTCGGCGGAGGTACAGGTTCAGGATTCACAGCTCTTCTATTAGAAGGATTAGTCAGAGATTACGGAAAATTAACGAAAATAGAATTTGCTGTGTATCCAGCTCCAAAGATTTCACCGATCATAGTTGAACCGTATAACGCTGTTCTAACATCGCATGCATGCATGGACACAGAAGACGTTTGTTTCATTTTTGATAACGAGGCGTTATATGGTATTTTAGCAAGATCGCTAGATGTGCCGAGGCCCACTTACACAAACTTAAACAGACTTATTGCACAGGTATGTTCTAAAACTTACTTGTTCTTCACTATACGTCTCCTTAAATAAATAAGTAAATAAAACATAATACCTGTTTCAGGTAGTATCCTGCATGACAGCTTCCATGAGATTTGAAGGTTCTTTAAATGTGGAGTTGGTGGAATTTCGAACAAATTTAATCCCTTACCCACGTATACACTTCCCACTAATTACCTTTGCACCATTCATGCCAGCGTCTCGAGCTTCGCATGAGGCTAATTCAACAAGTCAGCTCATTATGTCTTGCTTTGAACCAGCCAATCAAATGGTAAAATGCGATCCACGACAAGGGAATTACATGTCTTGTTGCTTGCTCTTCAGAGGAGATATTAATCAAAATGACATAAACGCAGCCATTAATCAAATTAAAAATACTAAAAGTATAAAATTCGTTTCATGGTCACCAACAGGATTTAAGGTATAATCCTAACATTTTTAATAAATGAAAATATTTTTTACCCCTGCCCTTGCCCTCAAGCCTTGCTTTCACAGTCGTAGAGCCCATAACAACAACATCTGATGCATCCGGCTCGACCGGTGAAATACCACGACCTCACAGAAAACAGGCGTGAAGTAGAAGTACTCTGCGTCTGGTCCGATGAGTGAGGTGCCGGAGGCCTAATATCAATTTTCTTCCCGTTCCCACGCTTTCGTCATAAGGATAGGGTAGGAACGGGAAGATTGGACGGGGAGGTGGTTAACGGGGAAAAGGAAATGTCCTTTTTCCTGTCCATTAAAGGTAGGCAACGCATTTGCTTGTTACGGATGTTTATGGGTAGCGTTCACTTAACATCAGGTGATCTGCTTGCTCCTTTGCCACCTTCTTCCATAAAAAAGCGAAGTGATCTTAGAATCTTGTCACCCTTCAGTAAGGTTTTTCCATTTTATCATGATGTGGGTTGCTTCTGTCGTTTTTTACGGTACTTATTTCTACGCATTGTATAAATAAGTTCAGAGCTTGGAGGAAATCCTCTTTAACAATTTGATAGAAAAAATCTCTACTAGTAAAAATATAACATATTTGTCACGTCCAGTTCATTTGGCTTTATAATTTACAGATCGGTATAAATTATCAACCCCCATTGACAGTACCTGGAGGCGACTTGGGGGCGATACAAAGAGCTGTGGTTATGGTGTCAAACTCCTCAGCAATACGCGTTGCTTGGGAGCGACTGTGCAAAAGGTTTCACTTAATGTACGCTAAACGAGCGTTTGTTCATCATTACGTTGGTGAAGGGATGGAAGAAGGGGAATTCACTAACGCTTTTAAAAACATAAAAGCATTGTCTAATGATTACAAAGAAATGGAAACATAAATAATGCAATTTTTGTAATTACAACAGCAAACTTTACCATTCCAATGAATTAAATGTAATAGAATAAGTTTAGTTTCATACTAATCATTAGTAGTATTAATAAATTAAGTAGTAGTGTAAAGAAATAAATAAATAATATTACCACCGAAATCAACGTGCTGCCGATAATTTATGATCTCTAGTATTGCTACGGAGCAATCCTACCTTACCACTTATATGTGGAATCTGGCCAGTGACGTTACTGAAAGCCATTTTTTACAAAAACCGTTTAGGGCTCAAAAGGCGAGAGCAGCCAGTCGCTTTTTGACCCCCATAGCCTTCCCATGTATGACAGGTTCGGTAGAAGGGGCTACCCCAGGCCTAAAGACCGTATAGGTAATTTTTATTTAAAACATCCAAGAGAAAGACACTTCATAGAGCTCATTAAAGATCTCAAATTTTTGTTAGTTAAGTTTTGATTATATGATATTAAATTTTAATCATTATTATATCTAAATGACAGTTTATTTGTGCTAACAATACTTGATTAACATTGATTTGGCTTAAACGCGCAAAAACCCAGAGCCGTTAAAATTATTAAAAAAAATTAGGGATTGATAACAATGACAGTGACATCAAACTGACTAATGACTACTTCAAATTCAAACATGTTAAACGTCAAACCAACTTGAACCTGCACTTTTTATCACAATAATAATCAAAGATTCAAAAACACAAGGAACGATAATAAGATAAGTGTGTAGGAATTCTGCCAAATAAATTTGCAGGACCTGCACGAGATAAATATTCTTATGTGAAAGACACATAAATATTATATATGACCATTAAAATCGTAAATACAATTGCACAACATAATTACTCAATCTGTAATATTGAATTGAAAAATCTTAGATTAAATTAACAAAAGTATCAAAGTAAGTATCAATGATAATTTTATTGAGCGAGCTTGAAATGATAAATAGATTATTTAATGTGAACATTATTTTCATTATTATAGCAGGTTTTCGTAATGTTGAGTTTGGCGCTAATTTGTCGGTGTTCTCACCCGGTGCGAGTCGCACAGAACAAAATATTAAATAATGTAGGAACTCGAGTAATTAACCGGGAGCTCACAACACCTGCTAGGTGCAATCTAGTGGGATTAAGAAATACAAAGGTTTTTAGGGTAAGATATTGTTTATGACTACTCCTCTTGTCTTTTTTCAATTTATGAATGTATAGATAACACATGACGTGATAATTTTCTTCTTGTTGTTCCTGCTTTTCCCTCATTTTTTTATGTAGGTTTGGCACAGTACAACTGTAGTCCATACTGTAATATGTTTTGGCTATAGTTTTTATGACCGCCTGTCTGACGCCAACCCTCCTTAGCATTTATATGAGATATTAGTAGATTATCAAAATAATCTACTGATATTTTTTAGCAATTCGCAACCAAGCTTAAACTTAGTTTACGAAAATAGTCGAATGGTGGATTTGAACCTGCAACCATATGCATGTTTTGCATTCCATACCCTTGACTATTGGTGCTTCACATGTAGTGATAATTTTATGGTGTAAATTCAAAAATTTGATTTCACTTTGTTCCTTAATCCTTATATTTAATTACAAATAGATTAGTCTTTGTCTTTAAATAGGATCGATATTTTTTGGTCTGTAAAGTACTAATTTGATTGTATATTAATTTATTTTTAGAGATATTGCATAGAATCCTGGATTGATTATAGCTTGGCTGCTAAATATGACAGAGCTTATACTTTAGTCTTTGCCATCCATTTATTGATAAATAATTTTTATGATTATATATAATATTTTCCAGATAAGTGAAGTGATCAAGGCAAATGGCATCTTTACAAGGTTCTGTACAAGTGGTCCAAAACCGAAGCCTTCGAAGGCAGTGGGCTACTGGCTGCTGGGCTGCAGTGGCATGGTGTTCACAGCGGTGGTGCTAGGTATGGTAGCAAGCTACATGATACTTCTCTACAGCGTCTATTATGTCATTAATGTTATTTTGAAGACAACCAATGGAAGTAAATAAGAGAGATCTAACAATAATACCATTTACAGTAGAAGTATTAGGCTGCATTCCCATCAAATTTTTAGAGATTTAGCCGGGGCCCATTCTTTGAAATGGTAGTATGTTAAAATTGTACATTTTCTTACTGATGTATTTTGCATTTTTAATTTTATTGACCTCCCAATATTTCTCAAAAGTGCCTCATATACATACATATATATACTGAAGGTGCACCTTATACCGAATTGGTAAAGTTGGGTTAAAAAAGGTTTATCACCTTAAAGTCAATATTTGCTTGCACAATTACATTTTATCTGACTTGAACTTCGTAATAATTAGGCCGTTGAAAAGGCTTGATGAATGTACAAATTCAAAGCAATCTTGTTCACAATGATCTCGGAGATTTGTTTGGTTAATTTTATTTATTTAGTAGGCGTTGTTATAATGATTTCTTATATTTTTACGTGAATACCACACATCGAAATTAAACTAATTTAATGGATTGTATCGCGTTAATTTAATGTTTTTGTTCTTAAAGTTTCAAGTACTTAACAGTACTTTGGCACTAATTTCGACATTGGGACTTCAGTCACCCCAGTCCCTCTTGTAAATTGAGTGTTGAATTTGGCGGTCTCTCAATCCGGTAACTACTAAAAACTACCGGCCCAAGCCGAGGCTCCTGAGCCCTCGAGCTTAGTTACTGTAGTGAGGATTAGGCTAAGCACCCTTTGCACCCTGCTGCCTTAGACCCAGTAAATCTGTTAAAGCCTCAGCTCACAGTGACTAGTCAGCCACAAACTAGAACTGAACTTGTAACATTAGTTTAATTTCAAATGCTTATATTGAGTACTTCATATATTTACATTTTTCTTGGAGTAGTTAAGTTTTGTGCATAATATAAAAGTAAAAATATTTTATTATACATTTCTTAAGCACCAAGTATTGAATGATACTTCAGATTTTACTTTTTCGCAGTTTATGTTTGCCAACGAGAGAATAGGTATCAAGAATTACCTAATTTAATATTAATTATTATTAAATGAATATACTGTAGTTTTTTAAATTTAAGTGATCCGTAATTACAAATTAGTCATTATAAATGTATGGTTAATGTTTAGTTATTATTGTGGTTATGAATAAATATGTTTAAATATTGCATTTTGTACATTTTATTTACGCTCCTTTTAATGATTCTTTCCACAATACATATTATAAAAGAAATACTGCAAGGTCAATTAAATTATGATGTACTCATCTGAATTAAATTTTATAGAAGCATTTTTTTTTAAATTGCGCTACAATTTATCATTTCTATATAAAATTAAAAATAATTATTGAAATTAGAAATAAATTATACATTACTGCCAGCCCCTAATTATGTTACCCTGTTTATATTGCTATAAATTAGAAACGGCATGTGTCTATTACTAATATACCCACATCACAGGAGGAGTGACCCGTCTGACAGAGTCTGGGTTGTCGATGGTCACGTGGCGACTCCTGGGAGAGAAACTGCCTACTACCGAGTCGGAGTGGCAGCAGGAATTTGAGAAATACAAACAGTTCCCTGAATATAAATAGTGAGAGAAGTTATATTTTGTTTTTAACTATAAATAAATATAAAAATATTTTTACTAATTAAATCTCCGTCCTACAAAGAAGTTGGAATATGTATCTTTGTGTCAACAGCAAGAATCAAAACATAACGCTGTCGGAGTTCAAGTGGATATGGTGGATGGAGTACCTGCACCGCACCTGGGGCCGCTGTATCGGCGCGGCGGTGTTCCTGCCCGCCGCGTACTTCTGGTACCGGGGGTACCTCGACCGCAGTATGAAGGTCCGCGTGGGCGTCTATTGTGCTCTAGTTGCGGCGCAGGTAAGGTCCAAGTAATGACTAGCCGATAGAAAGAACAACAAATTTTACACACCAACTTTTTCTTTAACATACACATTGCTTGCATGTATAGTGATTGTAGCGCAATTAGCAAAAACTAACCAAAAACTGGACATACTTTTAAATTATAAACCTTAATTATAAATTAAATTGTAATTTGGTTCCAAATAAAACTTATATAATTTAAAAAACAATAAAAATTATAATTTATTCTATTCTAAATAGACATGACGTTGTACATTACTTTTAATATCAGCTATTGTGTGTCAGGGTCTGATGGGTTGGTACATGGTGAAGTCTGGTCTGGAGGACCGTTTCCAAGGGCCATCAGATGTGCCGCGAGTATCTCAGTATAGACTAGCGGCGCACCTAGGCCTCGCATTCGTGCTGTACTCAGGCCTGCTCGCTGGAGCCCTGCGGGTGCTCCGCCCCTTTCCCGTAACCGCCACCGTCCAAAGGATCAAAGATTTGAAGGGTGTGACAGCGTTGGCGCATACAGTAAAAGCGATGGCCTTCTTTACTGCCTTATCGGGTGAGTGTTCGATTTAATATTGATGTAATTTGATATGACGATATTAATTAATTTAGTCAAAGTTGTTTTAAACGACGACCGCAAACCAATGATTAAGTTTCGCGCGCAAAACTCTGACGTCACCTGTCAAAGCTAACCATAGACAAAAAATAGTCGTTTATAAAAGCTTTATGGATATAATGGAATAAACTGTGCATCTTTTTAACAACATAGATAATTTTATGTAACAAATAAGTTAGATTAGCTGAACATAGTTTATACACGAATTGATTTTAAAATATATTTGTCTTACTCAAGGAGCATTCGTGGCGGGGTTAGACGCTGGCTTGGTGTACAACTCGTTCCCGAAGATGGGCGATAATTGGATCCCGGAAGATATTCTGGCATTCAGCCCGGCGTTGCGTAACTTCACGGAGAATCCCACCACCGTGCAGTTTGACCACCGGGTATTGGGTACCACCACTCTGCTAGCGGCCACCACGCTGTGGCTGCTATCCCGCGGGAAACCGCTGTCGCCAGCTGCCAGGCGACTTGCCAACGCTGTTGGTGCTGTGGCATGGATGCAGGTCAGTTATTATTAAGTTGTGGGTCCTTCATTTATTACTTAAATCTCTGACAAAATATTTTCTCATTGTCAATCAGGATGTAGTAGTTTCATTTTTTCAAATTAGTTCAAATTTTCATTCCCGTCCTGCCCTAATTAGGATAGGATGGGAATGATAATAATATTGGACAGGGAGGGGATGAATGGGAAAAATAAATATTCTTTTTCTTTTCTATTCCCTCCTCTGTCCATTAACATATCAGGTGATCCGCTTGCAGCCTATAGGACACGTGGGTAGGCGTGATGCGTCCTTCAGCCGGAGCCCCATTCCCATAAAAAGCAAAATATGTTTCTCTCTCAACATGTATTGATTATTAAAGTAGTATTGTTGGTAACCCACAGGTGGGGCTGGGCATAGCGACGCTGCTGACCTACGTGCCCACTCCGCTGGCCGCCAGCCACCAGTCGGGCTCGCTGGCGCTGCTCACGCTCGCCATTTGGCTCACCCACGAGATCAAACTCCTCAAGTACATACCCAAATGAGCTGAACTACCGTTTACACACAACTAATTGCCTGTGCTAAATCTTACCACACCACATAGTTCATAAAACAATTTTGTTAGAGTGAGGGATTTGGAGCGAGTGATTGTCGTTGCTCTTTCGTAGTAGTATATTATAATTAAAGTATTGTGTGAATTTCTTTGAAATGTTGCATTTAAATTGATACTATTTTGTATACAGATATTTTATTCAAGTTGTCGACTTTGTGGCAATTAAAGTTGCGATTTATTTGCATTGAATTCTTTATAAGCAGAGCTCCAGCTTTAACAGTGGTAGAGCCCGCAACAACATCTGTTGCACGAATAGGCCGGCTCGACCGGTCAAATACCACGACCTCACAGAAGACGTAGAAGTAGGATTCTGCGTTCCGTCTGATGAGTGAGGTGCCGGAGCCCATAATGGATGTTAGTTTTCTTCCC
>JWHW01027267.1:74571-86652 GCA_000931545.1 Papilio glaucus
CGTCTATAATGGCACTAACGAGATTTCACGTGAACACAGATTTAAACATAAGGTTTTACGACTTCCACATCGATCTAAATCCATCATTTCAGTCTATTCTTAATCATGTCACCTTTCACACAATCCATACATGTTTTCTTTAGCCTACTTCTGCCGACATATCCCTCCACATTCATATCTAAAACTCTTTTTATCATGTCATTCTTCTCCTAAGATGCTAACCTTTTGCTCCTTAACTTAACACTGCTGAAAACATTCACTAAAAGATATTGTCTCAGTTTTTTCAGAAATAAAGATAGAGAAATCTTGCATCCACACTTAGAGAGCATGTATGAAAAGCTTAAGGTTGTGGAAAAATGAGCATCCCAAGAAAGTTTGTGTCAACTCACGTGCAGCTCAGTCTTGCAGTGTGCGATGGTGTGTCGCGCGCCCACCCGAAGCTCGAGGTCGCGGCAGGTGGTGGACAGCCGCAGCCGAAGCGCGAGCGCCGCGCCACCGTCCGCGGGCTCCGACCATTCTGCCGGCGAGTCGCGCCCGCACGCTTCCTTTACCATGTTTATTGGAGGAGATAGACAGTAGATTGGTACCTATACAACAAGACAAATCATACTGTTACTGCTAAAAAAAATGACCCGGATTCCCTCCTCTGTCCAACGTAATAGTTGGCTGGCGGCACTTTGTTCAGAAGGCCTTTTGGGTATGTCTGTGAAGACGGGAATGTCTGTGGGTAATGGTAGTCACTTAACAGTGCTTGATGAACTTGCTTGCTCAACAATGTTTTTTATGAAAATCCCTTCACAGCCCCTGCCTCAACCGACGTGGACAAGTTGTGGAATGATCTTTCGCCAGCGGTATTTCCAAACCAATACGACTTAGGGAAATGAGTGTACTCCTTCCTTAAAGATTAGCAATGTATCTGCAGTTCTTCTGGTGTTGCAGATGTTCATGTGTGTCGGTGACCTCTAGACGACCTATTGCTCATTTGCTCTTAGTATCTTGGCTTAGCATCATGGGTGTATATGGGAGTATATAGGTCAATGTATGGATGTGGACATACAAATCTGGGACTGTGCTTTTTCTAAAGTAGTTTCTGTACAATGCACAAATATCCTAACCATATGCATACACATAGGCAAGAATATAGCCTTGAATCTTTCTTCCGAAAAACTACTAAACTAAAAGTTAAAAGCTGTGCCTAGAAATCTGCACAGCCCAGCGATACTTTGTACTCTAAATGTGTGATTCCAAATACAGCAATCACATTGATACACCTCGATTGTATATGGACCTGCTTTACTGTTTTCATTCATTTAATTTTGAATAATGAATTATATTTATCAAAAAATACTGTACATAAGATTTAATCTTGTGATAAAGTAATATCATTTTTATCACACCTACAAATATTAATAGATAAATTATTTTTTCCCTCCTTTTTGTTATTATGTACATCAATAGGAAATACATCCAAGGCCAACTTCACCTGTATTCTATACCAGTTTTGATAGAAGTAACATTTTTTAAGACCTTTAAATGACATAATGGTGGCGAGGGAGGAATGCTGCAATTATCATTTTATATCAATATTATTGTAATTTTTTCAGTAGAATATGTTTTAATCATATAAGCTATTAGTTCACAAAGCTATGTTATAGCCAATTGCAACTTCAGCATGTTTATCCACTTGGCTATGTTAATTATCTTAATTATTGTATCATTATAGTTTTTTGTTAGGACTATACCAATGTAGTAATTACAGCCCTGCTAACATTTGTCTAAGTGTTTTATCTATTCAAATTATTAAGTCATGAAAACCGAGATTAAAATTGTCACTTGCACACATTAACAAACAGCTCATGAGTTTACTCATTTTTTCATAGGAATTGTCAACAGGTCATATGTTAACTTTTGTTTGTGTAGAAAACATTGCCAATAGGTGGACTATATTCAACACACTCCCTGTTCCTTCTCATTCTTCTCTTCCTCCACATCCAAACGGAAATAATAGCCAGTTACATGACATAATTCCTCAGTAAGATTGATGGTCAAATGCAACAAGGCAAATCCCCTTGCTGAAGAACTTACTAATGTACAGGATTCTCAAGTTTTTTTTCTTTTTGTATCTCTAAAAGGTTTTAATAATAATAATATAAAAACTATGATACAAGCTTTCTCTTTGAAATAACTGATGCTAATATGTTTTATGTGAATGTTTTCAGCGATGTAAACCCAAGTGCATTCACACATTAGGTGACTCATAGTATAAATGGTTGCAATTGGAACATTTTAAGAACCTGCTTAGTCATCAATAGTCAATCATATCTATTCTATTTCCATTTGACAACAGGAAGCTTATGATAAGTTGCAATATGCAGCTGTAGTGTACCTACAATAGTTGTTGTGCCCTTGTGAATACTAATGTTCCATATTATTAATGCCTTACCAGTGATATATAAACTATCTACTGTAACTGATCTTTTATCACAGTCAGTTAGTTGCCTTTATCACTTTATAACAGACAATTTATGAGATGTTAATAAACATTATTTTTTTATGAAAATTAGCTTAGTTAGCTATTGTCCAAATTACAAGCTTTCAACTACAACAAAGAGCTTCACCTTTGTTTGCAATGTTAGAACTAAAGCATGGCATTGAAATTACAAAACAAGTCTTGAAAATTGATGAAATTATTATTATATATAAATAAGGACCAGTATACAGTACCTGGTATCTAGTTCCCCATTCATCATAGCATTCTGTGAGGTAGCCATTGGGTACGGAGACACTGGCACCGTCAAGTATCGCCTGCGCCAGTTGGAAATCCATGGCCTCCGCAGCCACGGCCGCGGCTCGCAGGGCGTCCCAGATTTCCTTTCTGCCTTCGAAGGCCGGCGCGGTGTCCCAGAATTCATCTCGTTTACTTCGCAACTGACCCTCTGTTAATGGCACATCCGACTTCCATCGAATAGTTTCATGACATAGAGACTGATTTTTCCTCAAGGCACCTATAACAAAAACTAATTCAGTTCATGAAGTCGTCTCCACGACGACTGCCAGGCGTTCACATACCGGAATTAGGCCGCGACACAGTTCCAGAAGACCCTTCCATAGGGCCGCTTCTGCTTCTAGTTATTCCGATGCAACCGCCCATTATAATCACATTCTATGAACGCCAATTTAATAATTTTGTACAAAAAAAATATTAACAAATAACATTTTCATTGCCTGTTCATTGCTGTCAAATGATTAATGATAGCTGTACAGTGTACACACATTCTGTCTTTGCATTGTGTCCAAATGTTTCTGTTTCCGACTATGTTAAATGTTTATTTCAAAATGAATGCACGTCTTTTTATATGCCAGAAGGAATTGTGTTTTTAAGCATCACCATTAACATAAGTCACAGATTTATCCTGAATTTAATATTTTTTTTAGCAATTGGAACTATACAACTACAAAAAAAGAGTACAACACGCGACATTGTCAACATGAAACGCCGAACCGGAGGAAGCACTATAATAAATTCTCTTTACGCCAACCGAAGGCGAAAGTGATCGGAGGTATACCAAAAATCATTAGAACTTAGGCAGGGCATAATAACTCATTTGTATTTAATATTTGTCAGCTAATAAGTTTTTCAACCATGTATCCTGGATTTTCTTTTAATTAGTGGCAACATCTAGACAAGGTTTTCATATTAATTATCACTAGTGACCCGACCCGGTTTCGACATGGTAGCACTAATTATGTTTATTACATCGCTACCAAATATCACTGGAACACTCGCTAGGTCAATTTGAACATTTCCTGAAAATTTCATAAAAATCCTTTCGGTTTCGTAGTCTATAGGCAACTTACACACCGCACACCGCCTTACCGCCTTTTGAATGTATAGATTGAGCAACGAAACAAATAAAACCTTTCACTTGGTGTATTGATTACCGATAACAATACAGCATATAAAGTATAATGATATAAACCGGTATTTGAAACATGAGATGATACAACTTATTGCCTATTATTTAGATAAAGGCCATAATTATTTTTTATTCTCTGTGATAAAGGCTAGATCCTGTCGATTTAATGTCGCGAACTGGCGCCTACCTTTAAATAACTTAGAGAAACTAGTAGATTTAGATTTTCTTAATAAATGATGCAGCTGCCTCTTTGGCTGCTAATTAAAGATTTCAGATGGCTTAAAGGTCTCGGCACCAGGCCATAAAATCTTCAAAAAAAATCAGAAATGTCACAATTTAAAACAGTTCCAGCAGTCCCAGCAGTTCCAGTTCAATTCATACAAATTCATATACGTTTTGTAAGATATATTATCTATGATTGAAAATGTAAACATTTGAATTGGTCGAAAAAAATACAAAATATACATAAATATTAACGTTATTACTTATTACATTACATTCTCTTTGGTAAAAGTGTCAACATATATATATAGTAAATAATTTTATTTTCGTGTATTTAATTCTGTTTTCCATTAATGTATTATTGGTAGTTTAATGGAATATAAAAGAAACTTCAAGTTTATGCAAGATTACGCAGTAAACAATGTAAGATTTTTACAAGCTTGTTAAATTCGTATCTGTTGTGGTAGTAAGAATTAAGAGAGCCATTGGTAAGCAATCTCAGACTAGGAACTACTGTAGTTCTTACTTTGAGAGGCACCAATAGTTTATTTGTTTGGAACGATTTAACTTACGAGATAGTTTCTTCATAGACAATAATCCAAATTGTATATTTTAGGTTGAACCAAGTGCTTTCTACATATCAGAGTTCCTATCAACTCACGAAGAGCAGTATATATTATCGAATATATATTCGGCTCCGAAACCTAAATGGACGCAGCTTTCCAATAGAAGGCTCCAGAACTGGGGAGGAATTCCCCACAACAAGGGGATGATAGCCGAAAGTATCCCACCTTGGCTCAAGAATTATCTGGACAGAATAGATGAATTGAATTTGATGGGTGGAAATAAACCAAATCATGTTTTAGTCAATGAATACACACCCGGGCAAGGGATCCTGCCGCATTTAGATGGCTCATTATTTTACCCTACTATAACAACAATATCTGTAGGTTCTCATATTGTTTTAAAGTTTTGGGAACCTCTCCCAGATGCCAATGAGAGTGCTTTAGATATGAAATCAGTTTTTTCATTCTTGCTAGAGCCAAGAAGTCTATTGGTATTGCAAGACAAACTGTTTCATCATTATTTGCATAGCATTGAGGAAATAAAAGAAGATATTATTGATGATTCAATCAGGAATTTACATATGTGTTCAGACAAATATATAAAAGGGGATACAGTCCCCCGTGCTACTAGAATATCTTTAACAATAAGACATGTACCCAAAACAAGTTCCTTTAAAATTAACATTGGTAATAAAAGATGATATTGACTATTGTACATTATTGTATTTCATTTCAAATCCCTTCTAGCAGTTTCTTTCCTTCCATCTTTCCTCCTTTTAGCAAACAGTCACTCACTGCTGGATGTAGGCCCCCATTGATTGCCTCATTTTCAGCCTAAATTTGAATAATTCTGACTTAAAATTGCATTTTCGTAACCAATGAATTAAAATATATAACTTTGTATAAGTATTATATATGTTATTGTTAGATTAGACAAGATTTTAATGGACAACACCTGTAGGTGTTAATAAAAATTGTAACATCCCTTGCTGTTTCTTATTTAATACTTTTGACTCACCAGTAGAATGAGATAAATTTTTTTACATCACCCTATTTAAGCCATAAACAAAACACCGCTATAGAATTTAAATATCTCAGGTATACTTAAGTGTATGTACACCATAAAAATGTTTTTTTAGGTGAATATGTAGATGCAGTTTTAAACTTTATTGATCCATGATATAATTGTATGTTAACTGTTTGGATACTTTTAATGATAATGATTAGTACCTTACCTTTCTTATGGTTTTTGCAGTACTTAGAGACTTAACTCTAAATGTTACAAAAATTTACATTAGAAAATAAAAGAAAATAATATTTCACATTCCATTTCTAAATTGCAATATAAAAAAAAATAGAAATGAAATCTAGATGGTTGTGTTGAAATGAAATAAATTTTATGACGATTTATTTTTGTGTTTTTATAAAAATATTACTTTAAAATGAGATTATCAAAATTATTTTTGAGTGCTAAATGTTTTCGGAGATCGGTTAGATATAGTGAAACAACTGTTAGATGCGCGAGTGGGAAATCAGCTGAGGAGCATGCACAGACATGTGGCTCAGATAAACTAAAGGAAGTCAAAGAAGTTAAATCTAATGAAAATAATAAGGTTTAGTAGTTTTTTGCTTCTTCAGCCTAAATCAGTCCACTGTTGGACATTGGATTGGCATGTCCAGAGTCTAGACCTAATTATATCTTCTAAGTCTAGCTGATAGCCAACCGTTCACGCTGCAGATCTTATTCTATAAAGAAGAAGGTGTCTAGCAGTCTTAATACATTAAAGTTACTTGTGGCAAGTGTTCCACCAATTGCCGCTACTCATAAAGTTTTTCAACATGGGGAAAGGTACACTCGTACGTTTGGTTTTCTATAGGATAGAGAAGGGGGAGAGATTGATAAGGAAAAGAGATAAGGATAGAAAGGAGAATAGGCCGCCGTCACTTCACTCAACGCGTGAAACGCGGTACTAAAAATACTTATCGCCTGAATTTTGTAAGGTCGTGGTGGAGCCGGGCCATTCATGCATCATCTCCTAATTAAGAGGATACAACAGCTATTGCCATTGCCCACTTCTATTCTTATTTATGGCCGCAGTTTAAGGATAAATCTAGATCCGGTGTTAGATTCGCAACAGTGCAAACTATTAGATGTTTATGATGGTTTTAGAAGATCGCAAGTATTTATTTTTGGGACTTTATCTATGGCAACTCACCTGAATGTAAGAAGAAGAAGGAGGTATATAAGGGAAGATGGCATGGCCTCACTCTCACTATACAAACAAAAGTCAAAAGTTAGGATACTACTTCGCGTTTACATTCTGTTGTTTCGGCTTAGGCATCGTATTCAAGCAACATCCGTTGTTGATACAGTAACATAAAATGTACAGACTCATCAATTGTCTACTGAGCAACAATTGAGCGCAGTTCGACTGCACATTGCTGCTCAATCAATGCCATCTTGTAACGTTGCAGAAAGGCGTGGTGCTTGGGGTGTACGACACCGGCAAGGAGTTGGAGCTGACCCCGGCCGCAGCGGAGGTGGACCAGCGCAGCGGCGGCAAGCTCACGCGACATCTGAACGAGTCGGTTACAGATTTCTGGTTTTATTCGTAGCTGATTAAAGACGACTTAAGAAATAACCACTGGTTTGAGAAATTTTGTGCAAAAGTCTTGAACGCGTTGTCAGACTATTTTGGTGGATTAGGTATTTTGTGCCAAACTAGCTCAAAACAGACAAAATCTCGCAGTACTTTAACAAAATAAGCATTATCTACAAAGCCTTCATTATACTAATCGCATTTTAAATGTTTACTTGAGCCAAAATATTTGAGCGTAAATGGCGTTTTCCTTATCTCCTAGACTATCATGTCAATTGAAGATGGGTCATTCGTTTGTGGTGACGGACGTGGACCCCGAGCTGGGGCATGTGGCGCTCGCATCGTTCGGCCTCAAGGACGCCGGCTACAACAAGCTGGAAGAACTTGATGAAAAACGGGCATGTATCTATTAACGTTATTAGTGTTAGAACTATTAAGTAATCAATATCGTTATTATGAGTGGCTGCACTGTCTTTCGGCGTTCTTTGGTTACTTTTACACCATCAATTGTAAAAATTTCAACAATCAAAATCTTTGGATTTATGAACACCATGATAATTGTATTTTTGCTCAAAACTGTCCACTATAAGGTTTGTAAGAAACGGGATTCGTTATGCGCATAACTTCAGTCAGCCCGTGACCATGGCGCATGCATCTGTGCCGAAATATCGGGAGCTCAAGAAGGCTAATCGTGGTAAGAATCCCGTTTCTTTCAAACCTTGTATAGGTAAAAACCACGAAAGTTTAAAGTTATATGTCCACTTTAAGTTGATAAGAGACAGTACAGATACATTTCAATTTTGCTAAACTGCTACGCCATTCAGAACATGTTTTTACACTAGCCTAGATAAAAGGATTAAGTTATAACTTAAGATTAAGTCATATATAAGATTCGAGCGCAACAGATACCGAGTGTAGTAGAAATCTAGACTATCAGAATCGAGCTGGTCTATAGGCCTCCTGTGTCAGGACATATTGTCTTAAAAAATTCATTCACTCGTAACAAATTTTATGTAAGAGATATGTGCGTTATCGTATAGGAGAACGTGCGCTGGGGCGTGGGCGCCGGCGTGCGGGCGCTGCAGTCTCGGGGCTGCGAGCGCGTCCTTGTAGACACCTCCGTAGCACCCGACGCCGCCGCCGAGGCCGCGCACCTCGCCGCCTGGAGGTACCTACGTTTTTCTTATACACTAAAGTAGAAATCTCTGAACTTATGTGTTTCGTGTTGTAAGTGTGGTGCCGATTTCTATATTCCTTATACTTGTAAACTTGATCTTCGTTTCTAAGTAAGAGTTGATAACACATTTACAACTATTTGCTTAGGTTCCAAGAGTTTAAATCAAATGCAGACCGGCAGACTGTTGCTAGCGTCGCGATGTACGAGTGCAAGTCGCAGGCCAGCGAGCAGTCGGGCGCGCAGCCGCAGGAGTCGTGCGCTCAGCTGTGGGGCCGGGGCTCGGTCATGGGCGCCGCACAGAACTGGGCACGCTATCTGTCCGACATGCCAGCCAACAAGATGACTCCCATCGGGATTGCGCAGGTTAGTAGAGTATGAGTAGTGTTCTTAGAACAATTAGAGGCAGAAAGAGAGAGAGAAAGATACCACTACAGATTATTGTATAAAAGATATTATATCCATGAAGCTAACCTCCGACAGACTGAAGGGGAATAAGGGAAGATTTTTTGTAATTGTTTGATAATGTTTTTACCTCGTATGTGTCGCAAGGCGGCGCTGGACATGCTGTGCCCGCTGGGCGTGCAGGTCTCAGCTCGCGACCGCGAGTGGGCGGCGGCGCAGCGCATGGCCGCCTTCCTGGCGGTGGCGCAGGGGTCCTGCGAGCCACCCTACCTGCTCGACTGTTCGTACAACGGCGCCGCGGCTGACGTACCGCCTGTACTGCTCGCTGCGAAGGGCGTTACGTTTGATTCGTAAGTTTTTGTCTTCTATGATTGGACGTAACATCTACGTTTGTCATGCACATTAGTGAGAGGTATTAAACAGAGACAAGAAACTGACGAATTAAGGAAGATGCTCTCCCGTGTTCCTGTCCATATATTTTTTTAACCCAATTCAGAAAAAAGGAGGAGGTTCTCAATTCGCTTGTATTTTTTAATATTTGGTAACTTAACTTCGACATTTAGTAACCGATTCCGAAAGACTTTTTTTTGTTGGAAAGGAGATATTTTCAAAAAGGTTCCATGTTAGTTTGTATGGCAATAAACCTTGGATTCCGTACATCGTGAGATTCGAGCTCTCCCCCTTGAATTTGACCCCTAGAATCGCCAACGGCGAGTTACGCCAGGGTTCAACCTAATTTGGTTAATAGAAAAAATGGCACAGGGACATCTCGCTCCCGGATACTGTAATTTGAAGTCGGTTTTGTATTTTAAACGCAATTTAATCAATTTTTGAATTGTACCGTATAAAACAATTTCAAGTAATCACTGATTACTTTAAATGGTTTATTTCATCAACGCGCGATTATATATCTTTTCTATATGGTATTATGACAGTTGTGTTACGTTTGTGCAGCGGTGGGCTGTGTCTGAAGCACCCCGAGCATATGCGCGAGAACCGCGGCAGCATGGCGGGCGCCGCGGTAGTGCTGGCCGCTGTCAAAGCAATCGCTGAACTAAAGGTTTAACACATTAATAATAATAATAATATATACTGTAATAATACTATTACTCCTTAATGAAATTATTGAATAAACTATGCCTTATATGTGTTGTCAAGACTATTGGGTTTAGAGTATTTTAATCGTAATGAGATCAATATTGAACTTTAATAATTTCTACACTTCATTATAATTTACATTGACATTGAAATGTAGACAGTATACAACAGAGAAAGACTGAAACCAAAATATGAGAAAAAGTATCACAACTCCAAATAATCCTAACGTATCAAATCTCTTAATTTCGTCCAGTGTTATTGGAGACGGTACTGTCTTTGTGGCGATTAATTCGGAGGCCCACGTCCAGCAGTGAACGACTATTGGCTGCAACGACGGTTTTCAATTCATTTATATATAAACGCGATTAAATAACTTTAATTTCAGATGTATAAATATATGAAATCATTACATAATCCTTCCAGGTGCCGATAAATATATGAAATCATTACATATTCCTTCCAGGTGCCGATAAATATACGAAATCATTATATAATCCTTCCAGGTGCCGATAAATATATGAATTCATTACGTAATCCTTCCAGGTGCCGATAAATATCCGCGCCGTGATCCCGCTGTGCGAGAACCTGATCAGCGGTCAGTGCATGAAGGTCGGCGACGTGGTGCGCGCGCTCAATGGCACCACGATACAGGTAAGTGATTGCGCAGTTGCTTATTATAAAGGCTTTTATTTTCTTGTTGGTATTAACTTTATTGGAACAAAAGCATACCCCCCATAGATTTATATACCTACAGATGCCATGATCAATACAAAATCAACTTTTAAAAATAAAGCGATTTTCTCATTTATTTCTAAATTGATTATTTACTGAGGCTCGCTTTACAAGACACGAACCGTCATTTAATTACGAACACGGAAACAGTTGGCGACTTAAGTCGCTTCACTTTTGAAACGCTGAGCTAAGTAACATCTTGATACTACGCTACTAGAAATGGAGAGTACGGTTAAGGTTCAAAAAGGCTCTCGGGGCATCAATAACTCATTACTTTCGAGGATGTAAGTGTGCACTGGTGATCTCTCAACATGAGGTGAGCCACTTGTTTATTTGCCCTCTCCTATAGTAAAATGAATTACTAACTTATCGGTGGCAATTTGGTGTGCAAATTTTATTAACGTTCTAGTTTGATAGGTGGGTAGTTGTAAAATTAGCTTTAGCAAAACCGTAAGAATAAGATTTTTTTGCACAAAGTCCTACGTCTTATACTGCAGGCATCGGTGTTGGTACCTAATTTAAACACTTAACAGATCGAGGACACGGACATGGAGGGGCGGTTGTTGTTGGCGGACGCGCTGGTGTACGGCCAGGCGATGTACCGGCCCTCGCTCGTGGTCGACGTAGCTACATTGACACGTTAGTATGGTGAACATTGACAGTTCAGAGTAGCAGAAAACTTGTATGATGGCTATAACTGATATATTTGAAGCTTGGCGCAATAAGACACATACTACGACGGGAGTGAATGTCTGTTCACTAGCTTATATACAAAATTACAGAGTAACTAATCACTACTAGAGAGAGCCCCCAGCAGGTGGAGGTAGTTAGTTGAGAAAACTTCTCTTGGACAAAGAGTATAGACTAAACTAATTTATATCAAATCTACATCGCGTTTTAAAACTGCAGTGGCGCCATCTAGTTTACTTTCTACATAGTCACCATGTGAGTGGCGCCATCTAGTTGACTTCATAGTTTCTGGCATTACAGTATTATATTTTAATTTTGTTTTATTAAAAAAACACATTTAGTATTTAGCAGTGGTAGAACCAGCAGCAGTAGGTTATAGGCAGAGCAGAGTACCACGACCTCACAGAAGACAGGCAGGCGTGAAGAAGTTTTTTATACTTGAGATGCAGCAGGCCTGATCCCCTTCCTTCCTAAAGGCTGGCAACGCATGTGTAACACTTGGCAGTATCTGATGCCGATGGGTAGAGGAGGTCACATAAAAAACTTTTAAATAAAAACAAAACCGACTTCAAAAAAACTTTATTCAATAACAAGAAATGCACTTAAAAGTATAAAATAATTTTACGCTATTAAACATAAGAATCAATTCTTAATCATATTTATTTTTAGAGTCGGTG
>JWHW01027274.1:0-10571 GCA_000931545.1 Papilio glaucus
TTTTTAATCCTATTATTCAACATCACTCCCAACATACTTCTTAAGGATACCATCTCTCGAAAATTCCAACTAAATACAAGTTAATTAAACACAAGAATACTTCCTCTAATTTTCCAACTCAATGCTCAACTGGTATTCCAATTGCGTTTTATCACAATTTTAAAGATCCGAGGGAGTCAAATTCAAATCAATTCATTTAACAAAACGTCTTTAAAATTCCGAACGCGACTCAAGCAGTCGCAAAATCAACACCGACTTAACGATCTCCTATTGTTTTAAATGGCTGATTCCATTTGAACCCCAATGTACCAAAACGCACACATAACAGAATTCCAACGTTCAATTCTCGTGTAGAACTAACGACCGTAAATCCAGGGTACGCAGAAATCACTCATGAAGGTAAAAAATATTATTGTAGCACTAAAAAAAATAAAGCAATTCTTACAATACTCGTGCAACGAGAAACTTTAAGTTTGTTCCAAACCGAGATGGAAATTTTGTAAACAAACAAACGTCACTTACATTACATGGCGGCCATTACACTTTTTATACTTTCATCGGAAATGCTATAATTTTGTGAAAATCGTGAGATAAAGTGACGTGAAATTGTATAATATGGATAGCTATAATATGGTATTAGGTAATATAAGAAAAAGTTGTTTTGACATAAAAGGTGCGATGTAACCTTTGTTTACAAAAATTCCATATTGATGTGGAACAAACTATAACTCCGATGAAGGAGAATCAAAGACATTACAAAAATATACGAAAATATTTCTTTTTAAACTTGTCTTTGCATAATAAAGGGGGGGGAGAACCCGGTGAAGTGTGAAGACGATCTCAAACATACAAAGGGGACTCTTCACGCTAATCAAAGTCGTCTTGAACCAGACAGAGATAGATATAGGAAAGAAAGAGACAGATGTCTGATAAAACAAAGTAATTGTATACTACCTTTAACCCACGGCTTCACTCGCGCTCTTGGTAATTTAATTTTCGAGAAATGTCTTCTGTACCTCTGACAACGATTCGATCACTTGATTGGATGATTGAACAGTATTAAGTTATAATGTCGAGCACTATTAGATAGCTCAAGGTCACTCAAGGGCAATGACGAGGGCAATGCCCGGAGATCGAATCAGCAATAATGTTCCGCAGTAGAACCAAGGGCCCGAAGAATTGCAAACCTTAAGTGGTAGTGGGGTAACACTCGCAGGACGGATTGCCGATGGTGCCAACAAGTCCTAGAGTGGCCGTCACGTTTAGGTCGACGCAGCGTAGGTTGCGAGAGCCCACTTGATGAGGGCGGCAGGGGACCGACTTTTATGGCGATCAATTACTGAGGCCAGGTCCAGCAAAGGATATTAATTGTTTTTAATGTTGTAAATAAGTATCTCGTAAACGATACAAGCCGTTGCCCGCGACTTTATCCACTTTAAATGACGATTTCGACTAATTTTATTAAAAAATAAATTTGAAAAAACATTACCATATTTCTTTGATTCTCGTCTTACCCAGGTCTTCGTCCTAATGTGTGACGGGAGGTCGCTCAAACGAAACGATCAACTCTTCGTTTGCGTATTGCAAAGGATTGTAACAAGTTGCCAGCTTCAGTCTTTCCTATGACGTGGGCACTTTCAAGACAAGAGTGTATAGGCTGTTACTACACTAGTGCGTTGTAGTGCTACTTTTGACCTCATCCCCACTTAATTTGATATAGTATTCTGTCCTAGCTCTATTTTATTCGCAACAATAATAAGGTAATCGCTTACTTATATACCTCCAGATACCGCGTTCCATACAAATTCGACATTCAAAAGTGAAGCTAGATTTTTGTTGCGAATGTTTACTAGCGTGTACATATATAAATACAAATCAAAATTAAAACACTTTTTTTAATCTATCGTCTTTTTTAGATTATATTTCGTTGTATTTTTAGGGTTAATTTAATTTTGTAGTTGGCAACACTGATAAATGTCATGGCATTGCATTGTTATTGCTAAATTATAATTAGTTCTGTTTAAAATATATCATTAAATTAATTAATTACTCGTGTAATATGATGTTTGTACACTTATCTTTCTTTGAGGTATAGTTTATACACGATTTCATAGCAATAACCGCCATTTATTTGAATTACTAACACGGAGATTTTGTTTCGTGTGGCGGGAAACGAATGACTGATCTGGATTTTACGAAGTCGCCAATTAGCGACAAGATGGCTTCGCTTTTGAATTCCGGATGCTCTATCTGGAGGTATGTAACCTCTTTGAACGTAATATTATAATAATTTATTATAAAACACATGAAATACTTGATTTATATAAAAAACGTTATGACGATGTTCCACGTTCTGATTTAAGAATAAGGACATTTTCTACGTTATGAGATATAGATATTAAAGGACACCACATGTTACGGGCGAAATCCAATATTCACAATGTGTTTTACATGTCGAGTGAATAGGATGGGGTGGCGGATACACTGCCAAGTAAATTATAACGGGGAGTAAGAAAATCCACCCCCGAATTGTGAATATAGCTTCGAAAAAAGTGATTTTAGACTTGTTTTAACAATTAATATTAGCTTTTTAACTTTTTATGTTATCTATAGGCTTTTGATGACATATTCAGGAAATTTTCAAATTGGCCTTAGAGGGTGATCCTGTATATTATGAAAGCGATCGGATCAACAACACGAGTGTTACACGGGTAAAAACAGAGCGTCTCATTAGTTATATTACAAGTGCGTATGCTTTGTTTCACAGCAAGATGTTATTCTTGTAAACAAAGATTATTACACTAAAATTTGTAAAACTAAAACTTTTACTTAAATCACTTTATAACATTAGCTATCCATATTACACAATTTCACTTCACTTTATCTCCACAGAATTACAAACATTTCCGATGAAAGTATAAAAAGTGTAATGGCCGCCATGTATGGTGTAAAACGTTTGTTTACATAAATAATATCTTGCTATGAACATGTGTGTGCCAGGATCGCGCCAAATGGAAATCCATAATCTCCACCTACCCCTCTAGTTTACGGGGGTGGGCGCATATTTATTTATTTTTAATAGGTTTGAATCCGGAAACTAAGTTGTAACAAGTTAAGAACTCCCCGAATACCGGACGCTAAGCTACCGATTTAACTTTTCACCTACCCTTCATATTAATTCATACTCTAGAGGTGCTACCGACTTCCCATTCAAAGGGTGTGGTGCCCATAACTTATGAATCCACTCGGCTTTGTCCCCAGGGCGTGCATAATTCACGCATAACCACTTTTATTGTCACGGACAGACATTCTCGGCTATACATTGCGTAAAAAGTTGGTAAAATTCTAGTCAGTTTATACTATACATATGTTATACTCATACAAAATTACCCGACAAAAGTGTTCCAAACACACTGACAGCAACATTCACACATGGCAAATGGTGTGAAAAGGATAGCTTGATTTAAATAATAAGAAAAAGAGGACAACTAGTGTTTGTCACTTAAACGTAAATATAAACACATGACGTAAGCTATAGAAAAAGCGTTCTCATTAGGACGCTTTTCGAGTCTTCACTTTTCGACCGCTAATTGCTTATATATTGCATTATAATATCATTGTTTAAAGTATTTTATTTATTAACTTATATATTTAAAAACTCGTCGGTATACAAATTACCGAGATAATGTAACCAACCAATATATGTTTATCTTTAAAACAATCCTTCGTGAATTGCGAAGTCGGATGAGAATTTTCAATCAGACGATATAGAAAAAAAAGGTACAGTACTGCACACATTTTCAGCACGACGCAAGGCATTTCAATTATGGTTCTAAAGAATCTAAGCCTTCCATTTTAAGCGTTTACAGAGACAATGTAGGATCCAGGATTAAGATTTGGGAGGGATGGATCCCTTAAGGGGGGGCGACCCTCCTGGGTTTTTGGATTACGATAATTTGGGGGTTAAGAGGATGCCCTCCCCCCCACTCCCTCAGGGAAGTAATGTTTAAGAGTACATACTTCGATTGTTTTTTAATTATTGAAGAAATTGATTAGGCGCTTAGAACTTTCCAAAGTGCGATGTACTGGGGAAGGCTGCGTCATCAGCTCGTCCCCGTATGTATGTAACCCATATCATGTCGGTTGGCGTGGTTAGTAATATAGTCGCCTTTCACGCAGGTCGTGGGTTCGATTCCCACTCGGGCCAGACATTTGTGTGCATTATGTCTGTTTGTCCTGAGTCTAGATGTAATTATCTATTTATGTATATATTTACAAAAGACAAGTAGTATATGTAATGTATCAGTTATCTGGTTTCCATAGCACAAGCTCTGCTTAGTTTGAGATCAGATGGCCGTGTGTGACATTTCCCAGGATGTTATTATATGTTTCTAAAGGACCTATTTCCATGACATTTTCAAGATTTGCAATCTTGAGATTTGCCTATCGGGTGATCAAGTTTGGTGTCGTTCGGTTCAACATTGCTAGTGCTACCCGTGCGAAGCCGGGGCGGATCACTAGTACATAGTACACTTGTGCTTTTTGTGGATACGGATGTATTCTATATATAGAGTATTCTTTGAGACCGGGGCTTAAAGGCAGAGCGCCGGGGTAAAGATTTAGAGGCAGTTAAGGCTATGAATAAAATTGCAATACGATCTCAATTTCAACGCCACGTGAAATAACTCAAGGGTGAGGGGGCTTTAGCATTTATTGCCCGTACAATTCCACATTCGTCACTCCGAATGCATTTACCTTATTTTATACGAGTATGTAAATCCTTAATAATATTATAAATGCGAAGGTTCGTTTGTTTGTCACGCTTTGACTCCTGAACGACTCGACTGATAATCATGAAATTTTGTACACACATTGTCAGGGGTATAGAAAATGACATGGTGTACCTTTTATCCCGAAAAAAACATCCAGAGGGATAGGAAATAAAACTTAAGTATAGGTTACCATGGTAACGACATCACAATAACAAGTTCCGCATTGGATTGGACTTAGAATGGATATTATGTATCCATTGTGTTGTTAATTAGCTGGATACCAATCCACAATCCACAGTAAAAGGGAATGGCGTTCTTCGCGTTGCCGGGATTTGTGCAGCACGTGTTTAAAACTCTTCGGTGTCAGGATTTTAATTAAATAATTTGAATTCATGCCCCGGCCGCGATAGAGACGCGAGCGGCGGATGTACAGCGACCCACACACTTTGATACTTAAATTATCGAATATTATATTAATAAAATCTAACAGTGGTAGAGCCCGCAATAACATTGTGTACGAATGTGCCGGTTTAGAAGAGAACTTGGCTTAGTAGAAGTATACTTCTGCACTTTCTTCTGCCTGAGGTACTGCAGGCCCAATTTAACTAACAATATAAGGCTTAATGTAACTTACAGACTACAGAAACCATTGGATTTTTTTATATAAGAGAAGGGGGCAAACAAGCGACGAGAACACTAAGGTGATCAACGTCGCCCATGGACACCTGCAACACCAGAGGAACTGCAGATGCGTTGCCGGCCTTTAAAAAGATAAGCTCGCTTCTTGAAGGACCTTAAGTCGTACTGGTTTGGAAATACCGCCGAGGACAGATCGTTCCACAGCTGTGCGTGGTAGGAAATTTTACGAGAACCGCACTGTGGAGGAATGCCAGCCATCCAGGTGGTGTGATACCTGGCGGTCTGTCGTGTCGTCCGATGACGAAACTCGGCGGCATGTAGCATGTAGTCTAGGATGTAGTCCTAGGACAAAATATAATTTATATTTAAAGTATCAAGAACACTAAATCAAAAGCGATACAGAAGTTAAAGTTTGAACAATGTCAACTTGCTCGAGCGAGAAATATTCCAGACGAATGGATATTAATGGAGGGCGTGACATGATAAAATATTTGCATTAAAAAATGTGTTATTATGTATTTTATTGGATATACTGTATTTTGTATGTGTTTATTAATTCTAGTATACATTACTCAAATTGAGTGAAGTAGGAGAAATTTGCAAGGTTTATTTTACCGTGGGTTTCGACTGGCGTAATCTCGTGTCGCGAGACATGCTTCCTCTCTATCTTTTTCTCTGGAAAAATTGAGATAACTATATGTTTCGTGATTATGTTGTCGGCGGTGTAAACCCACGGTAAATGAGACAAACAAATCAAATGAGTTGTTAATTTGTTTGGCCATTAATTCTAATTTAATAGTTTGAATAAATTTGTCTTATTTAAACTATAATAAACTAGGACCTTGCCCCGGCTGCGCTCGCCTTGATAGTGTACAAAAATATTAAGCTTTTAAGAGCTTTTTATTATTGAAAACAATTTAAAAATTTCCAATTTTTGAAGTAAAACTTCTGTAGGATTGACTTGGACAGTAAGCTGGTGAACGCGACTAGAGCGTTACGAAAACTGTGATCGAGCGAGACGATCGGAAGTTGTTTGAATTTCGAACCATTTCGCCTAACTTTTTTTTCATTTATTTTTCTTGTATTCAATTTTGAATTTTATTGTTAAGACACAAAGGTTTTTTATTGTTGATTATTTACTATTAAACTATTGTCGAGGCTGTTTTCAGTACTGTCGGCAGTCCTTATAACTGCTTGTAAACACACGCATGCGCACGTAACACTAGTTACTATATACTAGTTCTTGGCCAACGGATCCAATAGGAAATTTGTAAAAAATATTTTTATCAAAATAAATTTATTTGTTTCTTTAAACAAGATATCTACAAAATTAGTATCAGCGATATTAAAAGGGAAAAAATTAATGAATGTAGCTATGAAATTGAAAACAAACAAAGTCCCCCTCCCCCTCGCTTGGAAAATTGTTTTGCTACCCTTTTCCTCGTCGAAAAGTTTTTATCACTATAGAGAAAGATATAAAAAGACATAGCTACCTTTTATAGCAGTATTTGGCAAACGAGCAAGCGGATCACCTGATGTTAAGTGAGCGCTACCCACAGACATCCACAACAAACTAATGGATTGCAGATGCGTTGCCTACCTTCAATTGACAGAGGGGATGACAGGAAAAAGGATATTTCCGTCTCCTGTTCATCCCGTCCAATCTTCTTCCCATCCTATCCTTTGCAGGAAACGATGGGAAGAGGACTGAAACAGGGCCTCCGGCACCTCATTCATCGGACGAAACGCAGACTTACTACTTCTACTTCTACTTGTCGCGTGTCTTGAGGTCGTGGTATTACACGGCGGCCGGCCACGTGCAGCAGATGTTGTTGCGGGCTCTACCCCTGTTAGCAGAAGTTGTTGCAGGTATGTACTCGACCAGGCAAGTGCGAAGACCTCACAGAAGACAGTTGAGAAGTAGAAAAATACATAATCTGGTCGTCGAGCAGGAAAATTTCGCACGTCGACCAATTATTGTCTGTCTCTGTTGCTCCCGTGCGAATATATTGCCGTCACGCTCGCACAGCTGCAAAGGCCGCTATCTGGACTATACTGCTACACCGTTCTGTCTCTTCCTTCCTATTCTTTCAACTCTCCTTTCCCTATCTATCCTATCGTATATCATTCTATACTAATATAAGAAAGAAAAAATGTTTTATTGTTTGTTTGTTCCGAATAAACTCAAAAACTACTGTATCGATTTAAAAAACTCTTTCAACAAGAGATAGCACTTCTATCTTGGCTATACTTTTTTTCTACCCCGAGCGAAGCCGGGGCGGGTTGCTAGTTTAAGGTGAAAGTGGGCAGCGCATCTGCAACTCATTTCATTAATAAAGATGGGTTCTCAATTAACGTCAGGTGAACCGCTTGATAGTTCGCCACTATCTTCCATACATTTAATAACTACGTCAGTAAAATACGCTCGAGCCCGTAACCCAGAGGGATAGGCAGAGAGTATGGATTTCCATTTGGCGCGATCCTGGCATAGCTCTAGCGTCTTCATCGGTTACTTACTTCTTATATCGCCCTTCTTTAGTAAGCCACTAATCTGATCGATATAAGTCCTCCTAGGGCGTCCCCTACCAACACTGCCACTCACTTTTGCTACATTCGTTACTCTCTCTTCATTCATTCTTTCAACACGCCGGAACGTCAGTAAAAGCTTTAATCTCCACGATGTAATGCCTTAAGTTCGGTCCCTTTAAGTGGTTTTATACGTACGCGTCGAAGATTTATCAGTTAAAAGGTTAGGTAGGTGAAAATACACGCTTCATTATAAGAAAAAAAACTGTACAGAGATAAAGTTTGCTTCTTTCAAAATAAAGAAGACTTAAGATGTCGTCAGTTATGTTAGGACGAATGCTTGACCCCTGATAAGACAGTAAGAGGATTACTGTGAGGTCAAGACAAGATTCAGTAACAAATAAGTAAGGCAAGTCTTTGTAATATAGAAGTATTTTTCTTTTTCTGTATCTATATATATAAATTAAAGTGAACAGTGGTGGCCTAGTGGTATACTTCCGTGCTACAGGTCGCGGGTTCGAACCCAGGCAGACGCTTTATATTGTGTAATTTATTTCATCACCACTGTTCGAAAAACGATGAAGGAAAACATCGTGAGGAAACCGGCATATCTTAGAACCAATAAATTCGAAGACATGTGACATCCACCAACCCGCACTGGGCCAGCGTGGTGGATTATTGCCCCTTCCCTCTCTCGGAGAGGAGGCCTGTGTCCCTGCAGTGGGGAGACATACTAAAAAAGGCTGATTTATTATTATATATAAAATTCGATGTGTGTAAAAAAGGCCGATATAAGGAGCACCCATAACCGACGAACATGTATGCGTAGATGTATGAATGTAGAAGAAGCGAGAGGGGTGTGCCAGGATCGCGCCAAATGGAAATCCATGATCTCTGCCTACCCCTCTGGGTTGCGGGCGTGAGCGCATATTTATTTATTTATTCGATGTGTGTATTTCTGTTTATGTACCGTACTAATTGTTCAATTTCACGAAATGACGTCATCAATATCGAAGCTAGGCACATTATCAATTCGCGGGGGAACAAAACTCTTCGTTGACATTTTAGACTATCTACCCCATTAAACTTAAAATGCGTGCAAGACAGTATTACGATAGTCTCAATTCACTCAAATCAAATTATTCTACAGGTTAAGTAAAGGGCAGGGACCTGTAATATGCAATAAAAGTTGACCCGGACCCCAACGGTGGTTGAGTCAATTTACACGAATGGTCGTTTTATGATCGGATTTGAAGGTAAAATGTTGCTATTATGGTGAAGGGTTGAAGGATTTCGTGATACAGGGACACAGTAATGTTTTTTTTTAAATAAATTGTGGTGGCAACCCTAGTGACTTTAAGGATTTCTTAAGATTTAATTGTGCAGTGTAAACTTCTTTAGTCGCGTTGAGTGGTTGTTCAAGCATGTGGGTTAGCGTCACGATTTACCTAGACAACTCTCATTCCTATCAACAATAATAAACCTTTGTACCTTAAGAATAAAGATCAAAATAAAATACGAGAAGTAATTGATCAATCAAAAGTTGCTGCAAAAAGTATCAAAATGTTTTAAATTCCATTTTTGAATTTCGAATTCTCGAAGCATTCAACACTAGTTTAAGTCAAGCAGTTTATTATGTACTCTACGTTTTAGACATAGAGTTCATATTACTTTGATGGATTTCATGATTAAACGTTTTTAATTATTTTTTTAAATATTTTTATTAGCGACGAGGGTTGGCGTTCATCCGCTGACGCCCTCATCCAGTAGACTCCCGCAACCTTGAACCGTTCATCAGTCCACGTGTGGGAGACCTACTCAAGGCGTCGAGCTGTACGTCGCCGCCAGTACGACCTTTCAGCCTCATCGGCCAATCTTCGAGCAATGTGTCTGGTCTATTGTAATATCAGATGCGATCTCAGAGAGAAACTCCAAGCATTGCCCTTCGAGTGACCTTGAGCCGTCTAATGGTGCTTACAATGGGGGGCCACGTCTCAGTAGCGTAAGACATCGTTGGCAATACACACTGGCCCTTGACTTCCATCCTGAGACACTGTTAAAACTTTTAAGTTAGGCTATATGGATATTTATATCACAGTAAAGCTTCTTCGTAACTTTTCTCATAAGGCTTTTACTTAAAAAGGACAAAAGAAAAGTTTCGTTAAATTCTAAAAGATCCCTAATTTGCAAAGAAATGGGTTTTACAAGATGCCCACCCTAATCGCCGGAGGGAGGAAGGCGGTTAGCTTTAATTAGGAAAGAAAACAACTTTGAATGAAACAAAACAATAAAATCTTAGTCTACCTATCACAGATAATAAATTATCTAACAATAGTAAAGGTGTCCGGTCCGATTAATTTGAAAATTCTAAAGTGTATGAAAAAATACATAATTTTATTTTAAAATTTAAAAACAACGCCATCTAGTGTGAATTTCATAAACTTAATTGTTGCTTATTAACATGTCGAACAGAGTTATATAGTAAAAAAGCCCGCATTAAGGCTACCTGTCCATTAAGAAGCGGAACTGCGCCAATCAAATCTAAGCTCCACTCCGCTCTGCTTGCGTAGCTATTGACGCGGAGCGAGGAAGCGGAGAGAAGCGGAAGATTAATGCGGAGCGCAGTTGCGGGCT
>JWHW01027284.1:12529-32997 GCA_000931545.1 Papilio glaucus
AAAACTGGTACACAAAACATATTGTCGTTTCAGTTTTTTCAGGGAGAAAGATAGAGAGTTTACACCAGTGGAAACCCATGATAACATAACTGCAAACATGGTACATAAAATGTATACATAGACATATGGATGTAAAAATAGCAAAGAGGTGTGATAGAGAACCATGCTAGGAGAGTATCACAAAAGATCAATTTAATCAGATGTTTTTAACAATAAAAATATATATTACTACTATACTAATCATTATTGCCAAGCTAAGGCAAAGGTTTGAAAAACTAAGTTTTTTTCTGGTTTTGTGGCTTTTAAAAGGTTGTTTCTTCAGATGTTGTAAAATTCAAATAAATTTTTTAATAGTAGAGCCCACGACAATAACATCTATATGCATGAATGGGCCAACTCAACCAGTGAAATACCACAACCTCACAGAAGACAGGGGTGAAGTAGAAGTATACTTCTGTGTTTCATCTGATGAATGAGGTGCCAGAGGACCAATTTCATTCCTCACTCTTTTCCCATCCTTTCTTAATAATGATAGAATGGAAAGAGGAAGAGGATCAGACTGGGAGAGAATAGATTGGAAAAGGAAACATCCTTTTTCTTGTCACCTTCACCTCCTCTGTCCATTAAATGTAGGCAATGCATCTGCCACTCATTTGCTTGTTGCAGACATCTAGGGCAGCAGTCACTTAACATCAGGTGACCCCCTTGCTCATTTGCCACCATCTCCCATTAAAAAAATATTACGAAACAACATTACTTCGCTGGTACTTCACTACTTTTCAATTGTAAATATATTTGTAGCTATGATTTTTGTGCACAATGTGTAAATAATTAAAAAAAAAAACATTAAATATACCACAAATAAGGAGCTTTTACTGCATGTAAAGTAATAATTAAGTAAAACTAAGAATCGTTTTTATCATAACAATAAAGCAAAACATATATTGTCTTATATGTTTGTAAGATGATGATGTGAAATTAACCGTAACAAGAAAATGTACTAGACAACTAACCCCACGTTATCTTTACCTATAGGCGTAAGACTGTAGGCGTCGTTTTGTGAGGTAATTTTGATAACATACGCTACCTATTAAACTCTTTAACTAAACTTATTTTAAAAGTGGTAGCGCAGTAGTACCATCCAGACAGCCGTGAAGAAATACTATTAGCGAGAGCAATCAACCTCTGTTTTAAACACAAACGATTGCGAAATATTTTAACAAGAAAATTAATTAAATGTGATAAAGAATCATACCCAATTTTTTTATATAACTTAATAATACTTCCATTGAACTAATCTTAATACATGGAAGGGGGAAGGATGTCCAGATCGAAATCTATTTCGTTTTATATTGCTACAGTTGTCGTGTATAATTTATAAAAATCTACCATGTTTAACATCTAGAGGTAAAATAAAGTCAAAAATGAAAGAAAAATGTTTTGTTTTAAATCAATAAACGTACAGTTCAGCTTGACTTTGACACATTCTCGTGAGTAATTTGTATTCTGTGCATTCTCCATAGTATATAAAGCAATCTATGCCTTGACATATCTGATTGTTCGAAACGGTAACATTTATTTAAATGCTTATTATTGGTAATTTTATTTAACAACATTGAGCTTAAATGTGGCCAAACGGCGGTGACTTGCTGCGCCCTACGATTTCAGCCGCCGCACAATTTAATTTAACCGAAAAATCCAGCCTAAGCTGAACCCTATTAACACTATCACATTCGTAATTTATTTTGTGTATTTATACTAGTGATGTACCTATTAACCTATCTGATTTTTTAAGAGTAAAATGTATGACAGGCATTTGAAAGTAGGTGATAACAGACAGATAAGACTAAATAGTATTTTTAATTGTATTTGTTGTATATTGTGTAATGCAAGGAATGGGTTATATTTGCAAGTATAGAGGAATTAGCTTATATTCAAATCGAGAAGTTGCTCGAATTTCGATATGTATGTGAATAACATTTTACGAATAATGATTTTAATAAAATCATTAAAATATCAACCTCTTCGAATACTTTGAATGTGATAGTGTTTTAATAGTGATCAGCTTAAGCTGAATATTTGTCGGTTAAATTAAATTGTGCGGCAGATGACATCGTGGGGCTCAGCACGTTACCGTATATATATAAATAAATATACTTTTTACGGAAATTACTTTTATCATTTTATTTATATTTGACCACATTTAAGCTCAATGTTGTTAAATAAAATTACCAATAATGAATAAATCATACAACATTGAGCTCGAATGTAAATCGATATCGATAACCAAGCGTACTGCACTATCTATCCCGTTAGTTGGTAGCATCGTTTTTTCTTAAATATTTGCTTAAAGGTTGAAATTGTATTTATGCCAAAGTGCCATAACTCTTTTGTTCTTAATAACGTTGGCTTAAAGGTCTTGTTACCAGGCCATAAAATATTTTAAAAAAATTATTAACGTAGATAATACCAATTTTCAAGTATAGAAAAGTACTCTATGTATTTACTTCAACAAGTTTGAAGTCGTACAAAATATGTGTTTGACGTGATGGGACAATTCATTCCTTTGTATGGGACATTTGAGGTGCTTCGTGTATGAGTTACACAACACTTCTCTGTGGTTATTACGTTCTCTGTGAACAATGACTTCAATTCAAATTAAATTCTAGGCTGTATGGCTTAGTTCCCTTGCCTGCTCTGTCGAGCGAATAAAAACAACAACAAATTAAATTCTGCACTTTTGTACTGATTGAATTGTATTTAGTAACATAAATTATATTTATATGTCTTCTATCTGTTGCACTTATTCGTTACTAATTGCAATAATTTGAATTATAGTAATTTAAGTCAATTTTATTATCAATCAATAACAACTAATAGAATAGCGAGGTATGTATTATTTATATTTTTTGTAATCTAAATATAAGTATTTTGTTAAATTTAGAAGAAAATAATAAGTCTGCTTGTACTAAATAACCAAATAAGCGCTCACGCCGGCTCAGTTTTAATTCTTTCGACGAATATTGTGTCAAATCAGTGGTTGAGTTCTCCACCAAAAATTCATACATGAAAATTAAGTTACGTTACAGCTATTTGACAAATACATTCTATAATACATAAACCTTTTATTTCTTTTTAAAAAATTTGGAGTTCATATGATTTTGAGTCAAAAGTAACAGTGACTTTTTTCTATATACGATTCAATTTTGTCATCAAATTCAATTACCAAATGCACTTTTACGCCCGTGACCCAGAGGGGTAGGCAGAGATCATCGAATTCCAATTGGCGCAATCCCGCCACACCCCTCTCTCTTCGTTCAAACGTCTAAGCATGCATGCTCGTCGGTTATGGATGTTCCTTATATAGCCTTTTTTTAGTAAGCCAATCTGATCGTCCTCTACCTACACTGCCACACACTTCAATATAAATTTGTTTCGTTTTCTCTCTTCATTCATCCTTCAAACATGCATGAACCATCAAAGCATACCTTCTCAATTTTAGTCACAATGCCCACTTTTAAGTCACACTTTTCTCTTATAACGCTATTTTTATCCTATCATTGAAAGTCATGCCTAACATACTTAAAGATTGCATCTCAATGGCATTAACTCTACTAGCATGCTTTTCCAGCCAAACCCAGCTCTCACTTCCATACATATTCCGACTCCTCACTACTGTACCTATAGCCCCATTCATTTTATTTCCGGCATTCACTCATTGTTTAAAATCTTTAACATGCCTACCATCTCTACTACACATACACCCCAAAAAACACAAGCTCTTTCACCGATTCCGCTTCTTTCCCCTTAACATTTGTTTCAATTACTATCTTACTCTGTTCTCTTTTAAACACCATTACTTTCATCTTATCCACATTCATCTTTATACCTTTACCCTCTAATGTATCATTCACTACATTCAGCATAAGTTGTAAGTCCTTCGCTGATGACACAAACAGGTCATCTATTCATTGGCATACAAAGGACATTTTACACCACCACCTCTTAATTCACAATCTTTGTCTTTCAAAGCTTTCAAACAATCATCCATAAAGAGTTTGAACAGCCATGGGGATGCTACACAGCCCCATCCTAAACCAGTCTCAGTAGGCCACATTAATCATAACACAAGCAGTAGAATCTTTATAAAGAGACTTTACTACTTGTATTAGATCACTATTCTATCCAAACTCAACTAAGATTGACCATGGATCGTCTCTTTTAACTTTATCATAGGCCTCTTCTAAATCTTTTTGGTTTACAGCTAGAAACTCTTCTGTGATCATATGTAAAGAAAAGATCTGATCCATGCAACCCATTCCTTTGCTTAAACCTGCTTGCACATCCCTCATTCTTTCTTGTTTCTTTTATGACTCTTTTAATCGGTACTTTAGGATAAAGTTTTCCCACAATGCTGAAAAGGCTGATTCCGAAGTAATCTTTACAATCATGCTGTGAACCTCTTCCTTTATATAAAGGGACAATGATAGCTTTACACTAATCTTCTGGAACTATGCCATGTCTCTAACATATATTGAAAAAGACCCACAGTTGCAGCTAAACCTTCTCCAGCTCTCAGGATTTCAAGGGAAATCCTGTCATACCCGGGTGCTTTACCCAATTTCATTATTTTTATCACAATCACAATCTCATTTAATCTTATAATATATATTTTATTACCAAAATTATGACCCGGTGAATATTTTAATTGTAATAATCATACAATTCTACTTAATTTAAATTTATTTAAATGATGCAAGCAGAAGCACAAAACATTTTATCCATCCCAAAATTTTGTATAGAGTAAAAATTTAATAACTGGGGCTGTTAATTTCTCAAATATACCATAACATTATTAAAAAAAACTCTTTTTGTCTACGGTTTGCTAAGTATGGGAAATTTCAACTATGTGTGCTTTTACAGATGACTGATATTAAATTATTATTAAAGGAAGCAAGAAAATTAATAGATGAACAAAAATTCAAAGATGCTCAGGAATGTTGTAAAAATATACTAAGAAATGATAAGCAGAATTATTTAGGCTTAGTTTTACTAGGTAAAGCTCTTAATGATTCTGATCAAGCCCCACTAGCATACCAAAAAGCTATCGCAGCAAAACCTAATCATCCCTTAGCTTGGGTGGGTTTGGCTAATTACTATGAAGGAAAAGATGACCATGTGGCAAAGCTTAAATTAATTACCATATATGAAGAAATATTAAAACTACAAGTAGATGAGGAAAAAGCTTTAGAGAGCTTAACAAAACTTGGACAGCTTGGAATATCATTGAAAAATGGCAAAGCCCTCCTAACAATAGCTGAGTACATGAAAAATATTCAAGAAGGTAAACTGTATGAACTAGCCCAAGAAAAATTACTGGTATTACTGAAAGCAGATATTCTTTGTGAAGAAAAAGATATTACTACAATTTTGGATGTTCTTACGCAAATATACAATAAGCAACCAAGCGAATCTTTGCAAATATTATGGGGAAAATTAATCTTACAGAAACAAAACTTTGATGTTTCTGTGTTAGAAGTGATACAACTCTCATTCTTCTCTGAAAATGTTATACTGCGAGAAATAATATGTAAATTTTTATGTGAAAAGTTTGTTGTAAATAATTCTTTTTTAGATTTTCCAATTGAATCCTACTATGACCAAATCACAACAGGAATAGAAAACTCCAAATACCCTGGTTTGTTGAAAAGTATGATCTACTACAGTAAAGGTTTATATTTAGAAGCATATAAGCAGTCTGTCCCTTTGATTAACTACCAAGAGGCGGAAGTTACAGAATCTACCTTCATTATTAGATGTACAATCCAGTTAAAGAAGTGGTCAGTGACACAAAAACTTGTAACAAATTTTTTAACAAAAGTAAAGAATGTTAATTTTGCAAATGATCTAAAGAAAATGTTGTTTTTGTCTCTTGCTGAACAAAAGAAATGGAATCAAGCTGTTAATGTAATCAAAGAGTATTCTATTGAAAATTTGAATATAAGTGAACAGTCACACTTAGCAAAGTGTTTAATAGAAATAAATGAACCAGTTGATCATATAATCCAGAAATTAGAATCAACAGAGTACTATTTAGAACTTCAAGCATTATATTATTTAAAAGAGGAAAAGTATTCTGAAGTCATAACATTCCTAGAAAAAGAAAACTCTGATACATTACACTTTCTTTATAAAGGTATTGCATATTGGGAACTCAAACAATATGAAAAGTGCCTCCTGAATCTACTTAAAGCAGCTAAATTGGATTCAGAGCATCCGGATACATTTTTGTATTTAGGATATTATTACTATTACTATAAAGAAGATATAAGCAAATCAAAGAAATGTTTTGAAAAAGCATATAGTATAAATAATACTGATGCTAATGTTATTAAACATTTAAGTGAAGTGTATTCTAAATTACAATTAAAAGATGAAGATTTTGAATTATTAAATAAAGCAAAGAATTGTTTGAAAATGACTGAGTGGATTGACTTCAAATTAGGGCTACATTATTTAAATAGAAGAGATTGGAATAATGCCATAAATAATTTCAGAAATGTTATTAAAATGAATCATAACAATTTAAATGCATTAGAATGTTTAGCTGATGCATATTATTCCCGAGGTTCTTATACATCTGCATTAAGAGCATATAACAAAGTCATATCATTGAACCCAGAAAGAAGTTCCCATTGTTTAACTCGAATAGGATATATTTACTCTTTACTTACAGAATATGAAAATGCCATTTCAACTTTTGAAGCTGTATTAAAAATTGACTCATCTTCTTTATTAGCTCTAAAGGGAATTTCGGAGACCTGGATGAGGATTGCTAAGAAAAAGTTCAATGCTAAATTATATGGAAGTGCAAGAGATACTGCTCAGTTTGCTGTGAATTATTTAACAAATGCTCTAATGATAGAAAAAAAATATGCATCATTTTGGAATCTTTTGGTCGAATCTCTTGTATTTATTACTAAACTACCAAATAAATATTCTTATGTATATATGAAAAATACACAGAATGATTTTGAGGAGGCAGTCGTTAAAAAAGAAAAAAGTGTAATTTTTCCACAAATTCTAGCATGCTATTCTCATGTTGCAAAACAAAAACAGCAAATAACCTCATATGATTTAGCGTCAGCTTACCTCTCCTATTATCTTGAAACCAAAAATTTGGTAAATTTACAGATATCTTTTAATTTAGCTCTTGCTTGTATCAATTTGAAACCTTCAATGTGGAGAAATTGGAATTTATTGGGAAAAATTTGCATGTTTTTGAAAAAATATGACATTGCACAACATTGTTTTATTAAAGCATTAGTACTAACGAGGAAATGGTCAATAGCGAAAGTATGGTGCAACTTAGGGACATTATATATAAAACTTCAGCTTTGTAAGCTTGCCAATTACTGCTTTTGGAGAGGACAATCTACTTTACCATCTTATCCTCAAAGCTGGATTGGGCAAGGCATAATTGCAGAGACGATTAGGGAAGAAGAAGCAATGGATCTTTTTCGACATGCGTCTCGCCTCGGTTACCATCCGGAGAGTGCACTTGGCTATGCTGATTGGGTTTGCCGTACCTTAAAGAATAAAGATTTCCGAGGCACTACAGAGCTAAGGTATGTCATAGAGGGTCTTCATGCTGTAACATATGCTATAGATCTGGTCGAGTGGTATTCGAGTTTCGAGCCTAATAATGCTTGTGCTTGTACAATTCTTGGAATATTACAAGAAAGAAATGGACTTTTGCGGAGTGCATTAAAAAGTTATAAAACAGCTTTTGATTGTGCAGAAGATGACAAAAAAAATCTAACTCTTTTGAATATAGGCCGAATCCAAGTCAGAATGGGAAATTACGATGACGCCATTAACATATACAAGGCTATTACAGAAGCGAGTTTAGACTCCACATGTGGTTTAGCACTTGCACTTTATAAAAAAGGCCTATATGAGGAGGCCTATTCCGCTTATGACACTGCTCTGCATTGGCTGAGCAACAATGACAATGAAAAGGCAGATCTTCTTGTTGCCATGGCTGGTATAGCATACATGTATAAGGGTGTTGACGATGCAAAAACATTACTATTTCATAGTATTCAAGTATCCCAGAAAAAACCCACACCTTACAGTTTATTTGCAATTTGCTCATTGGGCATTGCCCACTCTGATCAAAGTTTATCAAAATTAGCTTTAAGTGAAATACAAAAATATGAGCACGACCCAGATTTCGGCTATGATATAGGATTCTTAAAATCCTACCTGGTCGGCGATGACAATGTTGAATTAGGTATTAAATTGTTAAGTGATTCACTTCAGAACCACCCTAATAATGCTAATTTGTGGTTTTGTATGGCTCAATACTGCTTAAAAGCATCTGAAAAAGCTAAAGCAGCCAGTCGTTGTGCTCAACGAGCTATTATTTCTGCTCGTTATAGTGAACAGGAATGTAATTCACCCAAAATGCTTGCAACAGCTAGCATAGCCGAACATGTCGCTGGTGATCGTGCTAAAGCTCTCGTTCTTGCCAAAGAAGGTCTTCATATGTATCCGAGACAATCTGAAGTATGGGCTGCAGTTTTACTGTCTATACTAAATCATAAAATTTGGTTCGATAAAAGAGATTGGATAATGAGTGCTATTGTAAATATGCGTAGAAATCAAGACATTTCGAGACCTCTTAGCAGATGGGTTACCTTATTGGAAAAAAAATTAAGTAAGTTGTTACAATTATAAAATAATCCATTACAAATATACCATTTAATTTTAGCGAAATCTAACATATTTGTAATAATGTCCAGTGATCAGTTTTCGAGTTTATTTTACATTATACTTCTATATATAGTACTAGATTTCAATATTTTACAAGTATTGTGAATAAAACTACAGTAATATATGCAGAATACAATTTTATTGTTCATATTCAATTATATTTGATTATGATTGTAACTATCAGGTATTCTCTTAAATACAGCAAGATATTTGTCACCATTATTGCGTGTTACTTTTTGTCCTTCCTCTGTGCTTTCATATAATTTTTCAACAATTATGTCGGATTTCTGTAATGGAAATTAAAAACTTATTTTTATTGTCTTGAATTCATCATTGAAATACTGTACACAATTATGAATTTGTCATTGTTCTTCTGTTGTACAGACATACATATACGGTGCAGCTTATATATAAGAGATTAAAAATGCTATTTGTCTCTGTATATATGATGCTAGCAGTTCTTTAGAATTTTACAATATGATGTGTACTTGTAATGAATTTATATACATTTTACTGTATATATTGTAAGTACAAATTTTGTGCATTCATGAGTACACGTTAATTTATAAAAAAGCTATAAATCCTTGGCTTGTACCAACCCGAGTAAACAAGCCAATATCATTATAAAATTGATGATTTTGATTATTAAATCATTTTTATAGAGCCAATAAAGGTATACAATGCAAAGGATTTTTATTATATAATAAAAAGTCAAATATAAGTTTAATATACATAATATACTTTATTAACACACATATATGTATTTAGCTTTAAGGTATGTATGTATGTAACAGACTTAATATACATGCAGACTTCCAAAATTTGAAATTTTGTGTTTATCAAGGGCCATTGACAATACAATAATTTAAACTTTGATTATTTTTTAATATGTTTAGTAGTAGAAACATTTGAAGAAAGGATGATGATTGTAAATGATGGTTATAAATATATTTGATACTTTAAATTCCTAAATTTCTAAATAATTGACTCTTTTGTAGCTGTGTTAGTCATGCAATACACGCTCACCCAACCATCAGTAATGAATTACGAATGAGTGATGGAATGCTATTAGATTACACGCTCAATCTGACTGAGCGTCAGTCATGAGCAATTTTTCACTGCGAATAGACGTTACTTGAGACAAAATGGATTTAAATTTAAAAAAAAAAGCTTGTATTGGGATTTTTATTGCAATTTTAATTAACAGTTAATTTAAAAAACCAATAAACCTGAATGACAGACCTCTTTGACACTAACTTTACTCACATTTTTGAATAACCAATCTTTCAAAAAGGGACTATAATGTGTAACCATTTAAAAATAAGTATTGTACCGCCGGGAACGTTAAAAATTGTTGATATTATTATTTGTGGTAATAACTAAAAAAATCCTTTACAACATTTTCGATTTACTTTTAATATTTTGGCTCATTTATGTATATGACAAATTAATGGAACTCTCCAGTCTGCATGTATTAATAATATCTTTTTGTTTATTTTAGGATTATTTCTTTTCTAAATAAATTTAGAAAAACTTAGTGTAAATTCGAAATAAAACCGATGCGAATTACTTTCGCATCAAAGATGTGTGTTTCAATACTCCTTTGGATTTGGTAACACCATATCTCAAAAAAAAAAACAAGTAATTATGAAACCAGCTACTGTCAGTGAAGCAATCATGGATACATGTCGGACACATATTGATGTACTACACCATAGTAAAATTCTTCTGCGGATGTAGTACATTAGACGGAAGCGGCGGTGAAGGGTTGCGCGAGTTTGCAAGAGCCTTCTTTGCGCAAAACGCATCTGAAAACTGACAGCAAAACCTATCGTGTAATCTACCCCTTCGATTAGGAACAAGTGTTTTGTATCAAATATTAAATCCAACTCATCAATCTAACATCATAATTAAAATGTATGTTTGGAAACTTAATAATCTAATTAGGCTGTGGTTAAGCAAGTACCAAATAGGTTTTACAATAGAGATTTCTTTGAAATTGAAAAACTACAACCAATTTTTCAGCATGTTAATAACACAAATTATTACAAAAAAAAAACCTTTAAATAAACTATAAAAACCTTTACTACATTTTAAATATTGAACAAAAAATAAAAATATTTTCAATTTAATAATTCCTTGACACTATAAAAAGCTTTCTGGTTAAGCCAAAACTTCAATTTAGTTTTAAAAGCCAAAACTTTAATTTAGTTTTAAAAGCCAAAACTTCAAATTAGTTTTAAAAGCCAAAACTTCAATTTAGTTTTAAAAGCCAAAACTTCAAATTAGTTTTAAAAGCCAAAACTTCAATTTAGTTTTAAAAGCCAAAACTTCAATTTAGTTTTAGAAGCCAAAACTTCAATTTAGCTTTAAAAGCCAAAACTTCAATTTAGTTTTAAAAGCCAAAACTTCAATTTAGTTTTAAAAGACAGCTTGTAGCCACTATGACTTTTATAGGGAAATAATATTTTATGTGGATATGCTGATGGATGAATGAAATGGAAAACAGTGAAAACCCTGATTGAAATCATGGTTTTTAATAAAGTTGTTACTTACCAACTCTTCATCAGATATCCTTTCAAATAATGGATGATCTACAAAATGTTTCACCATCCATTCATGAAGATCCTTAACATCAGTAATTGTATATACAACTCCCTGGAACATATATGATTGATTTAGTATGAAAATATAATCAATAAAGATTTTTTTAAAACACTAATACCTCTTCTGCAAGTACGTATGCATACTCTGAGAGCAGCCATTTATTGATTATCCTCCACTTATGCTTTGCTTTTTTAAAATGTGGATCAGGGTAAAGAAAAAACATTTTTTTTAGCTGAAAAATAATAAAACAATGAATGTTAACTACTAAAATCAGGATAAATCACTTGTTGATGAGCTGACAGGGATAGATAAAACCAAAAAATAACTTATTACCTGTCCTTTATAAAAAAAGTTTGGTAAGTATTTCATAGCATTTGTTCTCAAAACAGCAATATTTTGAAATTGGTCTGGATGCTGAGCTCTCAATGCTTGTATTCTATCATTCACATAGTCAGATACTTTTACCCTTATTTCCAACCCCAGCATTAAATTTTTAGGGAATAAAGGGGACAATGTCACTGCAATTAGATTCTTAATTTGATATTATAATAAAAGATTATTGCCATTGAAAATATTTGACAACAATCATAAAATTAAAAAAATCCTTATATACATGTCCACTAGAAACATTATATTACATCTTTCCAAGACAAAAGAGTAAACCAGAAGCATTTAACAATATACTAAAACAAACTTGAGTCGTCATTTTATTATTCTGTGGGCAGATTTATGTTTTTAAAATAACATTGTTTTAACTTGTTTTTAGTAGATTATCAAAATAACTTACTTATATTTCTATTAACCATTCCAACTATACTTTGTCAAATTTATGAAGACAATTTTGACAGCTTTTAGATAGATGCATCCATTCAATTTTCATAGAACTTAGAATCAATAGTTTTAAGGTGATAACTTATGTTGAACCCCTTAGGCTCTTGATACTTCAATTCAATTAAAATTAAAAATTACTAGAAGCCTTTATATTTGCAATAAATTATTATAATATTTCAATAATATATAACATTTGCTGGCTTTTTAAGACAGGAGGACACTTTTGTCCAAAGTGCAGTTTTTGGAAGCAGGATTATGCATATATAAAGTATAAAAATAATATCAAATTTACAATTACTATTTGAATAATGGTTTTATCTTAATGATTTTGGAGGCACGCTGGAGATAAGTCCTCAGCCTCCATGTACAGCTTAAATGCCTATAATTGCAAACCACAATACCATCCACCTTGCTGAGTGGAAGATGACTAAGAGATTGTAGAGGTAACAAAGCGAGGTTGCAAACTTCGGAAATTAAGAAATGATGAACATAGAGAAAGTGAATAGCCCATAGGTCCATTGTCTAGGCAAATTGTTTTGGAGATGTATGATCATTTATAAAAATATAACCAAGATTCAAACCTAGGAGTCCACCATATCCACATCCTACATCTAGAAATTCTACTTGTTTATTTTTTTGATCGTATTCTGTGTTTGGAAAAAGTGCTGACCAATTGTAATCATCGGGATGTGCTGGACTGTAACAGAAATTTTTAATATTGTATTTGAAAATTTAGGTACACAAAATTAAACACTTGGTACTTTTTGCAAGTATGACCGATCTGTAATCTTATAATGATAGATATGGCGATTTTACTGGAATTAGTCCTAGTAAACCACTTGGGTACTTACTATTCAAAACAGTGATCTGCTATAGGGTTAGAATGTGCCCTCTGCCTGTAATACTTTTTTTGCGGTAGTGCCATATCAATGTAAAAATTATCTACGTCCGCAAAAATATATGTTTACTTTTGATTTCAATATTGTGTCAAATTAAAATTTTAAAAAAGGTTAACCAGCAGGTTGTCATAATGTCATTACAGTTAAAAATGAATGACAGTGACAGGCTGGATTTTATTTGCTCGAGAAAGCAGGGAAGGAAACTAAGCCATACAGCCATAAAGTGACAGGCTGACACTGACAGCCAGCAGCTCGAGCGAAAATAAGACGTTATCAGAGACGTTTTCGCCTTGACCACAACGATCGTGTTGTCAAGTGGAACGGCTTTATGTAGTATTTTGGGCGTTGTGAACGCTGAGTGGAACGCAGGCTGTGTAAAACTGTTTTTTTTTAAAAGATGTAACGGCCAGAAACGGGGCTCTTGAGGCAAAAACAGAAACTTAAGATTGAGAGTGTAAAACTGTAATGAGTGACCAAAAAGCGGAGTCTGTAAATACAAACCAAATCAAACAACTCATATCGTTAGTATTCAAACATCAAAGTTGTTAAATATATCATATTGTTTAACTTATTCTTGCAAACTAAAAAGATAATATCACTCTCTATCCCAATTGGGTAAGATTAGATTATGTTCACTATCTGTTGTTCACCGAGCGTATTAGCATCTTTTATAACTTTGGTAATCAATAACAGTCTCCAGATTTGTATGAATCTACGACAAAGAGGAATAATAGAAATATTTATAATTATGCTTTATTATTTCCGAAGAGAGTTGTCGTTAGGAAGGCGGCTGTAAGAACTGTAGCCAACACCTATGGACTACAACCATACTGTGGTGACCCCACATGAGTGGGAAAAGGGCAGAAAAATGATTATTTATACTTATGCTATTTTTATGTGTTTCGTTTACTTGCCCCATTCATTCTAACCTTCAAAATTTAATTTTTTTTATGTACTTCCTTCTTCTTTCTTGGCAGTTCTTCTTTTTATGCATTCGAAAATTGTTTTTTTGGTTTTTACATGATTGTGAATCGAACCCAAACCAATTCGAGCAAAATCGAGCTGCAAGTGACAAGATTAGTCTCTTAGTTCTGTAATCAGCAGTAGGATTAAATGAGTCGAGACGAATCTTATTTATTATTTGTTTATAACATTCGAAGACATGCAAATAAAACCATGGTAATGCTATGGTAAGCTCACCATAATCAATGATTTGATTACCGTTGTGTCAAAATCAACCTCACTGTATAAAAGACAAGGCTGATGGCTTAGTTCCCTTGCCTGCTCTCTCGAGCGAATAAAAACAACAACAACAACGTCACTGTCAATGTCAAACCAAACAATAGCAAATAATAAAATACAAACCAAAAACGTACAACAGTAAAAATTACATGCGGTATATTGTTTTCATTTGTGATTAAATTGACAGGTTATTCGATCTCTCTATATAATTTTACAAAACATCTTAGTATGTATAGAACTTTGTGGTTATAATGTGATAAGTGATGTGATGAGTTACTTTGAATTGACAAAAATATCCGCTTAGCTTACAGAGAGCAGATACATTTGATATCCAGGTATGAATAAATAAAGCTTAATTATTATGTGAATATTAAAGTAAATGAATATTATGACCGTTTGAATTATCGTGGCGATAAGTAGTTAGGATATCCCATTTAGTACTAAAATCATTACCATTCGGTAGTTGATTTTTGTTTAAAAACATTAAAACTTATGTGTATTTCTTTTATATGCATGAAATACTTAATATTGTACAATTTCTGCATTATAGTTGTTTAATCACTATATTACAAATATGCAATGACTTCTCATGTTTTTACTTTAATCATTAACCTCATTTTAAACACTTTTCCAGACTTAAAGAACTCCTTAAATCAGATGGGCAACAACTCTATAACTTAAATTTGACTGCTCAAGTATGCTCAAAGGAATAAAATTTACCTCACACAATTTTCAAATCACATGCATTATTACACTAAACATGAATAGAAATGTGATTAATTTTAGTTAATGTTTGTATGTATGGATTCACATTAAGAAGTGGGAAGTGCATTAAAATCTTTTAATTTTTTTATTAAAGATCAAGAAAGCAATCATTGCTTACCTTGTATTATCAAATTTATAACCCAGAGGGTTAGGCAGAGATTGTGGATTTCCATTTGGCATGATCCTGGTACACCACTCTCGCTTCTTCTACATCCATACATCTACACATACAAGCTCGTTGGTTACAGGTACTTCTTATATTGCGCTTCTTTAGTATGTTACTAATCTGATCAATATATGTTCTCCTAGGATGTCCCCTACAAATGATGCCACTCACTTTTGCAACATGAATTTGTTTCGTTACTCTCCCTTCATTCATCCTTTTGAACATGCCTGAACCATCGAAGCATACCTTTCTCAATTCTAGTCAAAACATCCTCTTTTAAGCCACACTTTTCCCTTATAACACTATTTTTAATCCTATTATTCAATGGCACGCCTAACAAACTTCTTAATGATAGCATCTCAACAGAATTAACTCTGCTAACATGCATTTCTTGCCAAACCCAACTCCCACTTTCATACATTAAAGTGAGGACTCGTACAGCATTGTGTATTGCCTTCATAGACACATGCTGATTCCTCACTATTGTATCTACAGCCCCATTCAGACATATAGCTAAGCTACATTAAAAATGTATTGGGGACTTCATATTTTAATTGATTAATAGTAGAATAACTTATCGTTCCGTTAAAATCCATGGATGAAATTATAACTTCTTAATAAAATATTAAAGAAAAATAAGCACTTATAGTCAGCATAGACTACATTATGTAACTTAAATATTAAATTAATAGGTTGTAATAGTCTGCACTTTTATCACAAGAACTTCATCATCATCAGTTTGAGAGCTGAGCAACCCGCTTTAAGAACAATCCTCAATCCCCGTATTGTGCCATCCTCTTCACTTCATGACACAATACAACATCTGCATTCTGTTTTATTGGTTCCATAAAATATTTTCTTGGCCTTCCTCTCTTCCTCCCTCCTTCTATTTTTCCTTCACAAGAACTTATTTGAATAATTATGATGAAGCGAGGAGCCCAAAATATCAGCAATCGAACAAATTTTGATTACTGTATAACATTTTATAAATAATTTTCAGTGTATAACTATAAAATTATTTAAATGTGGTACTGAATTGCTGCATATATTATATTAACAATAATTAATTTTCAGATTATTGTTTATTAATTTTGGTATTACTTATTAACTGGAAAACAATCCTAATATTAATATTATCTTTTAATCACTTTTATGAATGGAAACCCTTAACGTTTGTTTTACGAATGATGAATACTTTCCACGCGACGCCTGAATCTGAGGCGCGGGCAGGCAAGACTGCTGGTCTTGCTAACGTCGGCGCCGGCGGTCGGCGGCGCCCACGTGAGGCCGTATCGCGCCGCAGTCTGTGCGCGACGGTGCTCGCGACTACGTCCCTCTGCGTCGCGGCGCCCCATATGTATATACGTTATGCTTCTCTCACTCGCGGCAAACTACACACAATTTAAAATTCGCAAATCGTTTCTTCGGACTTATCTCGTGTACTCAGGAAGTCGAAAATGATGAAGAAAGAAGATTCCCAGTTTAATGTGGGGAGAAGCGGGTCGAGGCCGGGGCGTCTTCTGACCGATAGTGTGTCGTCCAGCGACGAACCGGAAACTGAGCGCCTGCTGCACTCACAACCGCTTCCATCGATAAAGTTGGCCGGTTGCCGCCGGGAGTCCCTGACGGCTCCACCTTCACCGACCGATTTCCGCAAGAAACGCGACCATCGACACCATCACTACAAGAATCACTTGCACCACTTGATACATTGGAGAGACCGATGGAGCGGGGAACCCCACAAGGCGCAAGAGGTAGTGGTTAGTTCGTTTATAAAATGTGAATATGTTCTTGTTGAGCATGTACCGGGTTTGTTTTTGTCGTGTCCTCTTGCAGCACGATGCATTTACTCCGCGACCTGCAACTTTCCCTGACTTTCTCTTTTCAGCATTTATCGGCGCACTTTGTTCGTAAAATAACCTATAAACCTGTCGAATTTTTACCTTAACCGTTGCATCAAACAAGTTATCCAGTTTGTAGATTTCCTTAAAAAAAAAAACCTTGGCATAGTTTAGATGATTTAGCGTATCTATGATCGGTAAGTCTTTGGCACTTAGTAATCAAAGATATTTTTCTTGCAGAATTCATTTTATGTTGTGTTAGGATTAATTCAGAATGGAACATATATGTACATTGCGTACATGGCATATTGTATACAAAAAAATATCACATATTTTCCAAAAAACTTTTGTAGCATTATCAATTTTATACTTTTAACCTCAGCCTATACCTGAGAATAACGTCGCAGTCCCTAGGGTAATACCGTTCTTATTTTACATAAGATTTTATCGAATACTTTCATTAGAATATTACATTTTAGTAACCTTACTAAGGTAGGTAATTGAGGTGATGACGTTATTTTACATTTTTAACCGACTTCAAAAAGGAGGAGGTTATCAATTCGATAGTTTTTTTTTTTATATATGTACATCGATTACTCCGAGATTCATGATCCGATTTTGATGAATCTTTTTTTGTTCGACAGCTAGTGCTCGCTATTTGGTCCTATTTTTTTTACGTCAACCATTCTCTTAGGTGTACCTACTACGATGATTTTTAGAAAATAAGTTTATTTATTTTAATTTTATTCAAAAGACGACAACATAACATAATTATACAATAATTTGTTTTTGTATGCAACCTCCTTCTATGACAAAAGTATTTATTAAAGGTTATGATTATATAGCCTTTATAAATCTGAATTATAATACTTTATTGTACATATTATAGCGATAAATGCGACTTTAATCGGTTGAAATGAATTTTAGAAATATGTACTTTCAGATAACATATTCCATGGCGTATATGGAAAGCTAAGCTTTTCGCTGTAAACTGCAGGTTAAAATCAGTTTTAGAGTTTTTTTTTATTGTAAATTATTGTTGAATTCTTATTAATGTGATCCCGTTTGTGAATATGAAACATTCGCAATAACTGATTGTTACCGCGGTGTTCGTATAATAATTGCAAGAACAATAATATAATATACAATGCAAAAACGTCAAACATTCTCTCGGAATAAAAGGTATTGGAAGTTGAACACTTACAAGTACTTTTTAAACTCGGAAACAATAAAATATTTGTTTGAATTCATTTTAAATCTTTGACGAACTCTTTATTTTGCATTGTAGGAAATTATACTTATTAATTAACTGAATTTTGCTTCCAATTTTCTCACCTAACATGAGACACCCATGGTCAAACATTGGATTTATTTATTTAACTACATAAAATCACGTAATTAAGGTATTCGCGATAAGTAAAATAATTTGTCCAATGATTGATGTCATGTTATTGTTATATTAAGTGATCACGTGACACATTTTTAAATTAATAACTATAATTATAATTATAGTTATTAATTTAAAAAGAATTTTAAATTAAAAGTATTGTTCGGTTTAGATAGCAGTCTTAAGTGAGATCCGGTGTCGGTTAAACATTTTTCGAGGTCTAGAAAAAAAGGGCCCTTTCAACGGTTTATTTCAAATATTATTTAAGTTGTTTATTTATATAGTAAGTATATTTAACAATATTTGGTCGTCCGAGTTTAGACCTAGGTCCGCCCGTTGCTGGTTTAGATGACGAAAGGTTTCCTCGAAACTAGTACTGCATTAAAAAATTCAACGTATTAATTCCCTTATGCCTAATAACGTAAATACATATATAGAAAATATAAACAAAGGATTACATCAATAAAATATCTTCTATAGTTATATTATTTCGTACTTCTCAGAGTGAAATGGTAAACGTATCGGTGGGGATTTCGCATTCGCAGAATCATTGTCAGAGTTTTAATATTTATTATGTACAATTTGCTAGCTGTGAACAAATAGCGGATGCTTATAAAACTACGTTTTTTTCCTGCGCATAACTGGTTTAAGTAACTAATAAAATACTGGTAAAATAGACAAAACTGTTTTTTTTTTCTGACCATAATTATGATAAAAGTTTATTCTTCATTTCATAAATTTGAGCAAATAACTGAAGTATCACATGACAATCTGTTTATGTAAATATTTTACAATGTTGTGATAACTACATACGTATATGTATACTAAAGTCGTGGCCGATGTCTGTCTAAACGAAATCTCCATTTCGAATACTTTGTAGTCACACGATGTAAGAGTGGGATTTTTTGTTATATATATAAAGATTTCCCGCTGCACGTTTGTACGTTGAGAAAACATTAAATGTACTATAAAATAGTTGTTGATACAGTATCTAGACATATTTCAAACGTTATCTAAGATTGAAGTCACACTTCAATGTTGAAAGGAAAATGAAATCTCGAACGCCGGTCGTGATATCGAGAACAGTTTTATTCGTATGTAAGATAAGGCAAAATTAATACTAGACTGCTTCTAATTGATCTGAACAATGCGATTGTTATTTCACAAAGGCAATTGCTTCCGCGTGACAATACAGTTTACAGCTGTAGGCATTGTGTACGGACGATAAATTACTGAGAACGAATCGCGTGAGTCGTGAATGCAGTGTAATTCTCACGTCACAATTGAACTCGCTATCAACGTTTGAGTCACTCGTTGGCAACGTCTGATGCAGTCAACAGTATTGTTGTGATTTTAAATTTAATTGCTCGGAGATGATAGAAAATAAACAGCTTTTCACCATTTATACATGACATACATTTCTGTATTTCCATATACATGTCACCGACAAATTGTGACCTTCGTCAGTTTATAATCGGGATGGGCATATTATAAAATGTCAGCTTTAGAACTTAACAAATCTTTGACCATTTGACGTATCATGTCAAATGTAATAAACCTATTTTTCTCTGAGAAATATCCCTTTACTATATTATTTTTACATATAACCATCATGTCCAACCTAAAGAACCTAACCTTTATTATTTTTATTGTAACTTAAACTTTCACAGCAAAATATTAGGTTACAATTTGGCGATATGAATTTAACATTTTATACACTATCTAGGCATGACGTCACTTTTTGATTGATTCATTCATTCACAATTTGCTGATGTTTATAATATTCCCAGTGCGATTATAAACAGAAGAAGTTCACTTTTAATGTGTGTTGTGTGTGTGTGACACTTACATTTATAGATTCATCATCCCGTCTGGTATAATGCTCTTTAAATATAACGGCTTTTTTCAATAATAATATATTTAATGCTAATTTTTCAATAATAATGTATTTA
>JWHW01027284.1:33521-48637 GCA_000931545.1 Papilio glaucus
TTTTTCAATAATAATATATTTAATAATAATTTTATGACACAATATTGTCCATTTATCTTCCTGAATTATAAATGGATACTATTAGCACAGCATATTTACGTACTGCTGAAGACAGCAGTATGGCTAGTCTAGCAAAACATCTAGCTGACTGGGCAAACTTCGTCAGCCTCGCCAAATTTTCATAAATTTTCGCATGCTTTCAATCGCGCCAACTATCAAACGGCTGACAGTTATGTAATAAGCGCTATTTCTTCTAGTGCCATCACCCTGCCATCCCCATGGTCGTTAAGTTTTCTTATTTTCGGTGCAACTCTCTTATTATATATATGTATATATTTATATATATAGATAGATGCCGATTAAAAGAAGTTATAAATATATTTTTAGTATGATACAAGACGGATTCAATTCGTATCTTTTTCTCTTGTATTCGACAAGGCCGACCTTTACTTTTAAGACGCTTCGGTCGAACAATTCAAGCCGTGGATACTATGAGCTCAGAACAAACAAGACAAACGTGACCACGGTCAAGTGTCATTCCACTGTAACGGTGGAGGAAAAATATGTGTCCGTAAATATATTATCTTTTAAACTAACACGATAAGCTCCTTTGTTTATCATGAATATGAATTCATTTCGTTTAAAACATAGAATAACCTTATGTATTCAAAAATTATATTCATCAAAAACGGTACTCTTATAATTATATCTTACTAGATGACCCCGCGAACTTCGTACGACCTTCATTAATTGATTTGATTACAACTCTTCCATTGCGATTATCAATACTGTTTGTCACACAACTGTTATTCATTGAGATCGATAATATTGGCTGCATCGTGTTCGGCTTAAGTTTCGTTTGTGATCAAATAATTTAAATGACTTTTTGTAATTTCGTACTTAAAAATTAATGTCGTTAACATCCAATAATAAAATAAATCAAGATCAGAGACGTGAACATGCTGAGCTGCAACTAAGACTTTTTTCTCTCTCGAAATCGTTGCCTCTTTGACGTTGTCTATAAGCTGATTCTTAATCTCCTTTCTCTGCATAATTCAACGACAGTGCCCACTCACATAGTCCGTTTTGAACTTGTGATGAAATTTTGTTTGTTGTGAAAAAATTGTGATTTTTCTTTAACAACTCTGGCAGTGAAGTCATGTCTATCAATTGGAGTAATTTCGAGCCCCTCAGGGTTACAGATGAACGTAAGAATAAGTCTTTGCGACTATAATGTCTAACATACGACATTGCATTTTACGCGTACTCGGGCAATGGCGCGAGTTGTTTCCATCGCACCGCAAAGATGTATTGTTCAGATTGAATTTATGGGAAACTGTTAATGATGAAATAAACGTGAGTACTTCTAGAATCTATGAGTGGTTCCAGTAGTGGGACCGGATGCAGTAAATACGTATTTTCAACCGCAAACACAGTTCAAGAAATTGATCGCTGAATTTTAGCGACTCACGAAACGGATAGACTTCTTTTTAGTGCCGTTTGTATTTTTTCTGTTTTAATAACTTATATCAATTAATTATAACATACTTGTCTCAGTTATCCCATCCATATATGTACATATGTGTAACGATTCGGGTGAGTACAGTGGAGCCAGCTGAAAACCAGCACGGGGACGGTTTAGTGCTTCCCTGCATACGCTAAACTGGTTACCTATTGCCACAGTTTTCTTCAAATTTTGTTGTTGTATATAATATGTAATATCTGTGCTATTATATGTATTTTTTAGACACTTACAAACAGCTGTGGAAAATGAATAATTGTGAATGCGCGCGGAGCTGTCAAATGAAAGTTTGGCCACTATCGCCCCCTATTGACAATTTCCGAAGTAGAAAATTTTCCTTTGTGATATTTTTTTTATTTTCTTTTCTCCTAAACAATCCCAGTATCGAAGCGAAAAACCTAGATGTCCCGATGAACGTCCTAAATACTACCTAATAAAATAAGTTTAATAAAATAAAATGAAAGCAACGTATTTAATTAATTGAACCTGAAAAATAAATGTTAAAACTTAATTCAAATGTTTTTGTTTTTAAATACATTTTTGTTTTATTTGGTGGTCATATAAACAAAGTAATGGATTTTCAATGCGCGAACCCGGAAATTTCACTTTTCTGCCTGCATAATACAATAACTGCTAAATTGTAATGCCTTATGGACGGTTCTCAAATTGTTTTTGATTTGTCGACATTATAATTGATATCCAAATTTTAAGGGAATGCTGCTTGTTCCAAGCTTACAGGAGGTTCACGTATATGCAAATGGCAATATTTATCTTGTCGCGCACGCTGGCTTTGCGTATGTCACGAACTTCGATTTAATGAACTTTATTTCCTATTAAGACTTATGTCACTTACATGAGAACAATAATTTAATTTGTATTACATTATATCGGTGCGCGGGTAGAAAAATAAAATGTGTTGTTAACTAAGACGCGAGTTCTCTGCATTCTGTTGTTGGGTGGTGGTCTAAGTGAAAATATTTTGTAAGTTTAGTTAATATAATGCTTAATTATTATAAATATAATTAAATGAAGTTTATTGTATATCTGTGCTCCCCTATACGTTAAGTTATTTTTGCCATAATTTGTTCTTTTATTAGGTAATATGAAGTGACTAGCTCGACGTGTTCTGTGTTTATTTGTAGTCTTTTTTGTAGTAAATGTAATATGTGAATGAATGAGTTTATGATTAATTTTATATATAACAATGCATGTGTTGTACGTGTAAAGGTGCTCGATGTTGAGGAGTTTGGTTTCTTTATAAATAGTTTTTGAAGGTGTGAAATAGTCGTACTTGTGTAAGATTTTTATAAGTTTATTTTGTAGGGTTTGGATTGATTTTATATTAGTTTTCGTTGTGTTACCCCATACTTCAATGAGGTACAGTAAATGTGGTTTTACTAAGGTGTATATTAAAAGCCGAACCTTTTTCGGAATACATCTATTTTTTGTACTGAGGCTATTAGTGAGGAGAGTTTGTTTTAAATAAGTTGTATATGTGCATTCCACGTTAAATTTTTATCTAATACTAGACCCAGGTATTTCTCTTGATTGGTTTTTTGCAACACTTTTCCATCTGTGATTAGATTATTCTCATCTTCATCTGTGATTAGGGTATTCTGGTATCTTTTTATTTTCGGCGCTGAATGTGATATATGAGGATTTAGAGGTATTAATTGTTAAAAGATTGTATTGGAACCATTCTTGCAGTATATTTAAGTCATCTTGAGCAAGTTTAACTGTATCATTAATATTATGCCAGAAGTAAAATAAGCATGTGTCGTCTGCATAAAGCGTTAGTTTTCCCTGTAAACCTGCGTGGTTAATTATAATTATTAGGAACAACAAGGGTCCAAGAATAGAGCCTTGTGGTACGCCACATGTTAGAAGCTTAGGGCTACTCTGATAGGCTCCAATTTTTACAACCTGATAACGATTACATAAATATGATTTGAGGATATTATAAACGGCTCCAGTGATGCCAATACTCTCGAGTTTTTTAAATAGCAAGGTGTGGCTAACCGTGTCAAAGGCTTTTTTTAAATCAATAAAGATTCCTAATCCAACTAGTTTGTTATCAATTTTTGTTTTTACTGTCGTTATCAAGTCAATCGTTGCACCAAGTGTATTAGATTTAAGTCGAAATCCATATTGTTGATCGTAAATAAAGTTTATTTTTTTATGTAGTCGTATAGTCTAGTATGTATTAGTTTCTCCAAAATTTTAGATAGTACTGGCAATACTGAAATGGGTCGGTAGTTCCCAGGGTCTGTTTTTGTACCGGATTTGTATATTGGAGTAAATTTTGCAACTTTTAAATTCTCTGGGAAAATCCCATCACTTAAAAGTCGGTTTAGGCAATCTGTTAAACTTTGAATAATAAAACTTTTTAGGCATTTTAGGGCTTTAGAAGTAATACCGTCAATTCCTGTACTTGTATTGGGATCGAAGGCCTCTATAATTCTGGATACCTCGTCAACTGTGCAAGGAGAGAATTCAGATAACTTATGTTTAATGTGTTGGTTGAAGTTAGATAAAGTATATATGTTATTTTTGTTGTGAAATTTAGTTGGTATTTTATTAGATAATTGTGTCCCTATATTTGCAAAGAAACTATTAAAAATTTGTGGGGTTCGTAGTCATGAGCCCGTTTTCAGATTTTAAGTTTGGGGGAGCACAATTAGTGTTAGTTTTGTTATTTGAAAGGGTATTTATTAGTTTCCACATCTTCTTGGGCTTCTTCGCACATTTTGTAAATTCTCCATAAAAGTATTCTTCTTTTGTTTTCTTGATTGTTTGTGCCAGCTTGTCTCGTTTAGTTTTATAATCTATTTTTAGTTGCAGTACTCCCAATTCTACTACAAATATTGCATTCTTTCCAATTCTACCTCAATTTGCTAATATTCCATTGTCAGTCGCTTTTGAACGGTCTAGCTCAAGATCACTCGAATCGCGAGCCATGTATCAGATGAAGCTGTAAGAACCGTCAATAAGGTTACCTGCAACGACATCTCCGAAAATTACATCGTACATGCTAATCCGAGTATTTTCATTATCCGTTATTCGTCCTCCTTGGTATGATAACGTTAAAAATAATACAATACAAACAATGTAAAATTATACAGAACTGTTTTCACGGTCTCTCAAATGTGTCAAACTCTCTTTGTAATCTTTAAAATATTAATATTATCTTTGTAACGAAACAAATAATATGACAATGTCAAAATAGTTTCAAAAGACTGTACGGAATGGTTATATAATTTGCATCCGGGTGCAGCTGTTGTAACGATATGTCCGCCACGAACGCCACCTAACGTGAAGATTTAAAAGTTTCATAATCCTAAAGTAACACACAATATTACCGATTTTGGTCTTTTCCCTGGACTGAGGGCATTAATACAAAAAAAAATATCCAAATCGGTTCAAATAAGCATGCCCAACGAAGTACTATTACTACTATACTATTCTAAACAATATATATATACACACACACACACACACACACACCCGAATACTACACGACGTTATGAAGTGCCTATTTAGATTTCGAGTCACTATATAGTCTATACGTCGCCCGTACCCATCTGACATCATCGCCTCACCCAGAATCTGATTTACGTAAAGCACGAAGTTTATACATGTAAAGATTTGTTAATGTATTCTAAAACTTTATTTTCGTGTTAAAGATACTACCTACCGCTTTAGACGATATTTAGTAGGGGAAAATCTTAAAGTTTCGCGTGAACAACATTCAACATGCATCAGCAACACGCGTCCGCAACATGTTTTTTCATTTATTTTTCTTTATTCAATTTTGAATGTTATTCTTAAAATACAAGGATTTTTTTTCTTGATTATTTATTTTCAAACTATTGTCATGCCTTTCCACCTGTTTTGAGTTTTCACTTATGTCGGCAGTTCTTATGACTGTACTACATCGTACAACAAAAGTTTCTGCCCTTTTGCTACTCTTGGACGAGTCCTTCTTTTTTGTAACATCAATGGATGCTATAAAATATAAATGTGGTATTAGTACGTTGTCATTTTTGAATAACATTGGACAATTGCCTACTTAATGGGAGATTTTCTATGATCTTCATTATCCTCATCAGTCTGTGCATAGGCTTTCTTGAGATCATTTAAAGCAGGATTTCCCAAAGGGTCAAAGTCGGTTTCCCAGCGGTCGACATAAACGAAAACTGATTTTGGGGGTCGACGTGGTATAAAAATCAATCCCTATTAATTTACATTAGTTTTATTTGAAACTTTCAAGATACTGCAGATATTGTGTTACGTACCAACTTGTTATAAGAGTGACTTATGTTTTAGTAGGTATCATTGTTGTACTTTTAAGAAAACTGTTTTTAAAGTGATTTGGCTAGGGGAGGGGGGGTCTGAGGTATCATTTCATTTTGGAAAAGGGTTCTCTTGCCCAAAATAGTTTGGGAATCCCTAATTAAATAAAATATTTTACAACCACACAAAAGTGAAGAAAATGTAGAAATACATTTTTTTTACATGATATAATACAACATATATGCCATTAGCGGTCGAAAACGGAAGACTCGAAAAGTGTGCTAATAGCACGCTTTTCCTACAGCTTACGTCACGTGCTTACATTTACGCTTAAGTGACAAACACTAGCTGTCCTATCCTTTTATCACCATTTGACATGTGTGAATTTTGCCGTCACTGCTTTGGAACACTTATGACCGGTAATTTTGTATGAGTATAACATATCTATATTGTAAAATATCATTGTTTTATTGTATGTAGAATATTATGGCAGAGTTTTTTCATGTCGAGTCATCTGATAGTACAAAGCGTTGATGGCATGCCGGATGTACTTAAAAATTCTATGCTTAAACAGTTCGCCTTGGTAATAATTCTGTTTAAATAATTCGAGTGTTTTTGTACAATGTCAGTCTTGGTTTACACTTGAGTAATTTTTACATTGTGACCAATTAAATGTAATAAATAAAAAAATACGGGTGTGTGCTTGTGTACGCACGTAAGAAGTTATACTTCATTAACATGGGTTTACACTGCCGAAAACATTCACATAAAACATATTGTCATTTCAGTTTTTTTTTTCAGAGAATTAGATAGAGATCAAGCTTGTATTACACGATTTTACGCCATTGGAACCCACTGTTCGCAAAACAAAATAAAAATATCTAAAAAATTCACAGCAATACTCTTTGTTTGTAAAAAAATATATTAAATGTAATTGATAACAGTTTAATTTAATAGCTTGGTATTATTGTTAAATGGCAAAAAGTTGATATTGGTTGCCATGGTAACACCATCAAGTTAGTGTCGCTTTTAGATTATGCGCATCAAGACAAGTATACCAAATATTTACCAATAATTTGTCGTTAATCATTCGAACTATATTTGATATTTTACTGTCTTTTTCATATCAATTTTGTATGATATCTATCTCATTATCTATTCTATAAACTAATTTGTTTTCTTATAAAAGTGCGATACGGATCGCGACCGCGAACTAATCCAATTTCATTCATTTTCATTTTAAATATTTATGCTATTCCAAAATTTTCTCGCAATGATTACTATGTTTAATTTAGTTCTTTGTTGTACTTATTAAACTATTGTTCGTACATTCATGCTATCGCTTTGATGTAAATGAACAAGAATGGTGAATAAAGGCAGATCTAAAAATAAATATTGATTACTAACCGTACGTGCTTTAACCATCAATTCAGACTTTATATTATTCAATGTTACTGTACTCTGGTCACTAGAATGCTCTGCAATGCTACCGACAAATGGCGGATATGTAACCTATATTTCAAGCATTATCGTCCTATTTACGAAACTATTTTTTTGCCTTCATTATTGTAAATTGACACATGTATCTTTCGCCGTGTAAAAATTTAACTTTTTTTTACTAAATTAGTATATATATAAATTTAAGAATTAAATTTATATAATCTTTACATATAATAAAAATGTAACTGATCGCTGTCTGTATATTTTTGCTAATGTATTGTGGTAAACTAGACTTCAAAATTTAGTTTTTGTTTTATCTCAATCGGTTGATACTTAAATAAAAAAGTTACATCGAACATTTGTTCGATAAAAATGCTTTGTTAAATACAGTTAAAAGTGATCGTCAATTTATCGCTTTGTCTGTGTCTGTGTCTGTTGTCTATATCAGAGCACTCTGGCTTAATAACGGTTGTAACTCATTTGTTAAAATTATAAGTCTCTAGTTAAAATAGAGTGGTCCATTGACCACCATCTATAACCACTAAAGTAACAGTATTCATTTGAGACAACTGAACGTCACCTAACACCTAATGTCCGTTTGTTGAGAAGCCGATTAGGTGAAATATTGTCTTAACAATGTTTAGGATTGTTCTTTGCAATTTTAAAGTTAAATAATAATGAAAATAACCAAGGCTTTAACTGTAGACCGAATCCTAAGATGAAGGATCATTACGTAGGTGTCCAATAACCAGTGAATATGCAATTACTAAACCTCATCTTTCTTCATAATATCGCCACTTAATGTTCAAGCACTAGTTCATGCACAATGTAATATATCATTTATTACAATTCTCCACAAAATTCATTTCATGAATCGTTGAAATGATACTATTGATTAATGCTTAAAGCAATTTAGATGCAGTATCATATACGTACACGCTAATATAGGCCAGCAAGGTTGCTGCTGATAAACTTTAAAGACTGATGCAACTACTCATTATTTACAAATCCCACAACGACCTCATTTGCTTAAGCGTCTCAGAGCTAAGGCCTCGACTCTTTATTACTAAATCTTTGCTATATCTGTCATTCAAAACTTACTTATCTCAATGTTCGTATGAGATTACATATACCTCTTATGTTACACGGAACAATGTTTTACATTTCACAATCAATTACACAGATTGAAATAAAACCTAACCATCAATTTTAGTTATTGAAGTACTTATTGAGACTTAATTCATATAAATCAAGAATTAAGGAATTAACGAAGGATATAAATAAATGAGTATTTCGCCTATTCACCTTGCTAAATGCTACGTCGGTCGACGTAAGCTTCCCCGGTTTTCACACCACCAGTCACCAAACTTTACATATAGTTTCTTCTTCTTTCAGTGCCTCTCCACTACTGGAGGTTGGTCGTCAGATCAGCGAACTTATTTCTGTCTTGTGCCCAGCGAAATACTACTTCCACGCTGGCAATACTAGTCCACTCCCTGATGTTTTGCAACCACGATGTCTTTCAATGATTTCGTTCAATGTGTGTTCTCCCTGCGATTTTGCCCATCATTATGTGTTGGAGAAGCCCATATTTCCAATGTCGCAAGACATGGCCTAAGTATGCGATTTTTTCTTTTTGACGGTCTGCAATAATTCGCAGTCGCGCGTCGGTAGAACCGTATTGTAATGTGCGAGTACTCCAGGTACTCGCCCATTGGACATCTTCTGTGTCCAGCTAATTCGTAGTATTCTACGATAACACCACATCTCGAAAGCTTCAAGAAACATAGCTTGCCCATTGCCAATTATTACTACACAAGGTAACGACAGCTAAATACGCTGTCGGTACATTACTGTCTGTTTTACTTTTGTACTTGTATTCCTTCATGGTTTTTAGAATTTAAATCTTCACTATCAGCTCTACATCTTCTTTTCTGCCATTTTTTCCCTATATAAGCTGGGTACTCCTATTTTAAATATAAATTCTTTTTTGTTTTTAAACGAATAAAATCTTATGCAATTCAACATCAAGAGACATGCGTATTTAGTTTTTAAAACTTGTATATTTCTTAGCGATGAAATTGTCCCCATAAAGATTACAAAGTCTGAGACAATTATGAGAAAAATTATTAACACGGGATACTGTTCTTCAACTCCTTCCTAAAATATTTTTGGCACAGTTTGCTATATTTTCAGGAACAATGTCATACTTAACTCTTTTAAGTATTCGTCGGTTTAATTTGTTGTTTTGTAATGTCGCTTTGTTCTAGTTCATGTTTCTATGATTTCATACGACCTCGAAGTTGTCGAGTGTGTGGTGAAGTACCTACCTTTTATTATGTGGCTGTTATTGTATTAAAGATTGCGTCCTCGAGTCTTTAGTATTTATTTTTCTAAAATATCACTGACGCAATAACTTGGAAGTCCATTGTTATTGTACCATCCGGCACTTTTGTGTTTTTTTAATAGATTCTTAACGTCATCTGAAAAGTAATTCTCGTCTAGTTTTTCTATAATATTTATGTTAGAGGCATTTTAATAAGTCCTGACACATTTGGGGACTAATAAACTAAATTAAAGTAATGTAAGAAGCAGATAGAATTCACTATCTTTATCCAGAAATAACAAATTTAGAGATAATCTTTATTGGGTTATAATACTTGAGATATAAGGTAATGTTCTCAATAATCATTTTAATTCGCGTTTTTTAACTGACTTCAAAAAGAAGGAGGTTATCAATTCGATGGCTTTTTTTATGTATGTACATCGATTACTCCGTGATTTATGATTCGATGATTCTTTTTTTGTTCGACAGCTAGTGCTCGCCATTTTGTCCAATTTTTTTAAGTCAAGATCCGACCGGTAGTTTTTATGATGCGCCTAGTCCGATTATAAACTTACGAAGTTCACAATCGACATAAGCGTATTCTTTAGGATGTTCGCTTTTGACTTAATTCTAATTAATAAACGACCCGTATGTGGCCACTGTGCGCCCCATGTGAATAAGCCTGTGAATTAGATCAGTGAAAATCTGATAGTTATTGTTATTTCTGTTCGTACCAGTGTAGTTGAAAACGACGTGAATATTTAATGTAAAATTCGTTATATATATCTTCTACAAAGGGATAATATTGTTTACATTTGACGCCAGTAGATCGTGACATTCCCCAAGGATAAATAATTACAAATGAACCACGCGCTTTCAATTTAAATCTTGACAATTGACGACCAGACCAAGAGAAACGCTTGAGGTAGATACTAAGCTCCCCGCATACAGAATTGATTTTAATTATTTAGCGAGAATAATTTCTGTGTACTCTTGTCTTTGTGTTATCATGATTGATATTGACATTCCAACTGATTAGAGCGTGATATAATTTTGTAACTGTAATATGATACATTCCAGCCTAGGCCCTGTCTTACCTTGTCTAGTCGTTACGTCCCCTCTTATAATTTGACTAACGACCCGCCCCAACTTCGCTCGGTTAGTTTCTCCATACAAACATTCATCACGCTTAAGGTAATCGCGCCAACTGTCAAAGCCCTGACAGTTATGCCAAAAGCGCTGAGGTTACTATTATTATATTTAAATAGTTAATGTGGTCGTTAAGTTTTCTTAAATTTCTAATTTTCCGCGCAACTTTATTTCTTTTTTTTCTTTCATAAGAACCTTTTCCAGACAATAAGAAACATATAAAAAAGACTTAGGGAAATCGGTTCATACGTGAACCCGTGATTAAATCATTTTTATATATATTTGGATATCTTTAAACAACGACTTGTTGATAACGTTGCTGGCATTGCTTTTCATAAGACATAATATGAAATTCGACGCCATCAGTCATATCATTATCATTACAAGCTTTTATTTAGTTTCTCCTGGCCGGTGTTTGTCATCATATCTTGCAAATTAAATTTGATCCACTTCCCGGTTACCGATTGAGCTGAAATTTTGCATACATGTCTCAATCGCGTGACAATGCAATATTATGGTGCTGATCTGATGATGAAACTGGAAGGTGGCCAAAGGAACTTCGCAATGAACGATATAACATCATCAAGTTTGGGCTCATTTGAATCGTCTTGACGAGTAGTTTGTCTTTTTTAATTTTTAGTTCTTAAATTATAGTTTATTAACAAGAACATAGTAAAAGCTTGTTTTTTTATTATTATTTAAGACTTATATACATTATGTCTCTGCTTAACAATGTGAATACTATCTCTTATTAACGATATCCAATAGCGAATTAAATTGTTTATTACTAGCTGTACCCCGCGGTTTCACCCGCCGCTGAATTTGAATTTAAACGAATCATATTATATATATCAGATACTTTATTTCGGCGGCAGTTCGTTTGTTGAAAAATAGGTACAAAACGCACTTGACATTTCAAAAAAAAATCTGTGCCATTTTTTCTTTTTTATAGCTATTAAATTGATATTTATTTATCAATAAATAACAAAAACAACAAATTGACATTCATTAAATGAATGAACTGTTAAAATAGTCGTTAAGTTTTCTTGAATTTACTCATTTGCTATACGTGATGCCGTGACTAAGGGAAATAGGGATTCTTATATAGATCGTGGCCATATCGTAGTAGTGATCATTTCATGTAATGGTGGTATTTCATGTAATGGCCATGTAAAACTCACTACACCTATCGAACATCAATGTTTAATGATATGTAAACTAACGTTTGGCCATATCATTAATGTAAGGTTTCCATGATATCAAAGGTATGATAAAAATTCCAAATTAAGAAGGAGGAACTTTATTAAGAGCTTGTTCTCTTTCATTAACAATAAATTGTTCATTTGGACAAAGACAGCAGAGAACCTTCTTCAACTCAAACTTAACAGAAATCAGTGGACTGTCATTGATTCGCGTTATAACCCTGCTTTCTTTTATTGGTCATGTAAGCTAGAAATAAAAATACTTTTAAAAGTTACTGGCATTCGTTTAATTTGAGAAATCTCGGTTAGTTTTAAGGCGACCCGTAGCTCGTTTGCCCCCTTGTCCTATAAAAAAGTTTTGTGTCGAAACCTCGTGTCACTTCATTTTTTTCTTCAATTGGCACAATATTATTAGATATTTATAAGAATAATTGTCCGCCGCCATTAGCATCACAAAAACGAAACAATATCAGCGCCTCTAACGGTGGACAATGTAACTATTTTATGATATTATCACTAATGTTTGACCATATCATGAAGTAGCCATGCATTTAGCTGTTCATAACATCAACCGGTGATTATTCATTGATCTGGCCAGACCACATCATTAAATGGCCGGCCGCATGATGAAATGATCATTTCTACGATATGGCCACAACATTATACGGATTAATTCGTAAGTAAGTGTGACAAAATTGTGATGTTGACTTTTATTTCCCTGATTTATTTTGAGTCTTTTCATTTTTTTCCGATAGTAAATACCGCCTTTATAGCCGCCTTTTTCTGTGACGTAATGAGATTAACCAACTCTGAATAAAAAGCTAGGTAGATGATATGTTTATAAACCAGTATAAACTTGTGTGTTTATAAGTTGATCTAACTGGTTAATACCTTAACTGCCATTCAATATTTGTTCGTCCTTAATTAAATAGATTTTGTGTGCTTAATGTTATATCAGAATGTTTTACTATTTTAACATCGACTTTTGAAAAGTATTTGCTAGGTGTTTTTTATCTGTGTAACTACACATCCGTATGTAGTCGGGACAGCTAATAATCTTACTTGACTACGCTTGTCCCTTGTCATATTTTTCATGTCCTTGATACACTTTATGTTTTTAAACATTTAATACACTGGTTCATTACATTTAGCATTTGATTTTCAGAAAAAAACGTCCAGTAGGAATATAATACGTGCTTCTCTGTTCAATGATATTTTAAATTAGTGCATTATCAATTATTATTCAATATAGCATTGATATTCGACCTCGGCGTCGGTTCTAGTGGTTGGGTCGTGACGCATTTACGAACCTACTTACAAATCAATGCTAGAATGTCGTCCGTGCTCAACTAAAGTGTAAATGACTAAATACTCTTGTGATTTCTTTGTCGAAGTTTCTTCTCTTTATATTATTACATTGGTATCTGTATGTCTTAGTTATTTCAATCGTGATATCTGATTTTGATTGAACATATATTACTATACAATAATAATTAGATACTAATAATATGTAATTATACGTATATCCGCAAAATTAAAAGTGTAATATTGATATAATAAAACAAAAGAAGGTTAATTTCATTGTGTTCTAATCGTCGCAGAAAAGTCAAAGAACACGGCGTGCGCGATCCCCTTAGAAAAGAAGTCCGTGCTTATACCAAGTTGATATTGTCTTGTTCGCTTACAAAACTGTGACAATATGACATTGTCGCCGCACTAAATGGACGCAAAAGTTTGTATGAGACTAAATAAACTGAAACATTTTTCCTTAAATCAAGAATCAAGTTAATTATAACTCAACCAGATATAAAACGTTTTAAAACATAAATTGTTGAAAAATAACATGACAAAAAGCTTCTACAAGTCCTGTTCGTCGATTAGTAGTATTGTTTAAATATCATCCTAAGAGAAGCAGGAATGATGATACTTTACAAAAAAGAACTCACGTGGCACCATACTGGGACATTAAAATCCATTCCTCCAAATTGTTCCTGAAGCATGACATTAGCAGCAGTCATATGGAACCTAATACGCTTAGTGAAGCAATATAGCAAATAGCGACGATATCTCTTTTTACATCCAAATAAGTAATTGTATCTGTTGCAGAGCAATTTTCAGAAAATTTGAAAAGTCCTTTTTTGGTTTTCGTAAATAAAAAAGCTGTTTTAAATACGGTAATCTCTGTTTTAGTTTGATACACATTTTACTGATCCTTATGACACAACGTATAATTGTATACAGAATACATTCACATGTGAGTACACTATAATGTAATAAGCAAATACGTCGTAAACATTATGTGTATATTTTAGTTTGATTGAATCACGTAAACAAATTGTATTGTGTGTTCGGTAAAGTTCTAAATAACAAATGTTTCACAATGGAAAATTCACGAACATTTTGTCAACAAGTTTACATGTCGTTCATAGTGACAAATTTAAAATTCCACCTTGATCCTTGTGACACCACGATTGTGAGTTTTTGGTGTAGTTTCCTGTCTCGTTGCATTAGGTTTAATCAGCTATTGCCAGCTGTATAAGCGAAGCGGTAAGATATCGGGACATTTTAAACAATACCATACACATTTTAGGTTTTTTTCTCATATAAATAACATTGAACTGCAGATGCGTTGCCGGCCTTTAAGGAAGTAATACGTTCTCTTCTTGAAGGACACTAACTCGTATTGGTTTTAAAAAACCGCTGGGGCTAGGTCAAGTCATAACGCGGTATTAATGCGAAAACCGCATGGTAGCGAAATGCCAACTATCAAGATAGCTTGGATAGTATTTGGAGCTCTGTCATGTTGAGCGATAACGAAACTCAGCGACATGAATTGTTCCAAACATTCCTTTGGATCACCACCACCCATGGTAAATGCGATAAAAAATGAAAAGCGACGCTATGTCTCTGCGCAAGGCCAGAGGATTAAACGGAGTAAGAGCGCGGTCGTAGACGATTCGAATCGCTCTCCGATGTATTCAGTCAAATGGAAGCTGATATTGGGGAGCTCCATCCAAGAGATGCGAGCAGTATTCGCTGCGAGACCGAAGTTGCGCCTTATTCTGCTCCTGCCTAGAATAAAACATTTATTGTGTATCGTAGCATGTTTTTGATGCTAAAACCAATAAGGTATTTGTAATTTTAGGATGGGATAGTGATCCGGTCCGGTCACTTTATACACCAA
>JWHW01027284.1:125174-146106 GCA_000931545.1 Papilio glaucus
CTCCACGTCACCCATAGCGTTGCTCATTCTTTTGTTGAAAAATTCGTAGAGTCGAACTATAATTATTCAGTAGTACTTAAGGTTGATATTTAACACAACAGTCGAAATAATTTGAAAACGAATTTTTCAACTAAATTATCAATATTTCTTAAATTCAGACTACATTTAAAAAATAGAGCAATTTTAATGAAGTGTAAAAATAAGTGCGGCCATTCTCGACTTACCTTGGTTGGTTAAAAAAGATTTATTCAAAAAAATTATCGAACAAATGTTTGACACGGTTCTTTAAATTGATATAACTTTTTTTATTTATCAACCGACTCAGATAAAACAACACTAAATGTTAAGTGAAGCTTACCACAGTACATTAGTGAAAACCGTACCCAAATCGGTTAAGCCGTTTCTGAGATTAGCGGGAACAAACGCACAGACAAACAGATAAACAGACAAAAATTTTAATAATTATTGTTTTGGGTTTTATTGCGTTTATGAAGGCCCCCAATAATAGTTTTTCTTAAATATATTCCATGTACAGACAGCGATCAGTTACATTTTTAATTTATGTATAGATTTAATAATACCTGTGTGTGATCAAATTATTAAAAATCTCTTTTCTTCCTATAAATTGATAGCCGAATACTGAAACGTCTATTAGTACTGTCGCCAATCAACACCATTTTTCCGTCAAAAGAACAGTCAAATCGATTTAAGTAGCTCAATAATCTAAGGGTAGTCGCGAGTACTCTTAAGTCAGTTGTGAATAAACTATTTAAAACACATTAACACATTTTTTATTACAGACTAAATGGCTGATTAGATGAGCATATACTTAATTGTCTTGAGTAGCGATTGTGTATACCGAAAATAAAATTATGTTCCTCAAATTTGAGTGGCCATCAAATGAGTACAGATTTGAATGATATTCCAGTATTCGGCCATGAGTCTTGTAAAACGGTAACGAGACGAAACCTTTCTTTACTCTTTTTATGCAGGATGCCTCTTGCTTTGCCAACACTTTTAACATCCTTATTAAGTCTTGTTGCTTTTAGTGATTTGTGACTGTAATCTATGCATAATAATTTAAACAGATATATTTTTTCTAATAGATCTTCAACGCAATTTCGTCGGTATTGTAGGAAGCAGAACCATAGTTATCGAATTATTTGCTAAATAATCATGTTTCCTACAGATAAAGGGAACAAATGACGGAACATGAAGTGTATGCTAGTAACTCATGATCATCTAATATGGTATTACTAATATGTTATTGCAATAAACTAAATGGATCTGCTTTCAAATATTCCTTATCGGACATTATGAGAGACTTCTCGATGAAACAATGACGAAGAAGGTTGTCACATCTATACCTGATTGTTGCAATTGCGTTGCCTGTTGTCCACAACAAGTCCTTATTTCCAAATCAAGTATAATCAGCAGTGTTTCCCAATCCACAAAACCAAAATAATATTGACGTTGGATTTCGATGGACTTAAAAGAAGCTTTGTTTTATTCTTAAGGAAGATTTGCTGGTGTGGTGTCAGCCATCAAAAAGAGGATAACAATGTTGCTCTGCTTTAATAGTTCCCAGCAAATAATAATCGGATAGAGCTCTATTAATATTGTCTTGTAAAGCTAATAAAAGTGATAGTTATTGTTTTCGTGTAACTGAAACGTTTTGCAACTAAAATATCAATTTTTATTAGATTTGATTAAATTCTATGAGATTTTCCAAACTCTGCTTACATGTTATTATGTGCATTTTAAAGTACAACAATTGTCCAAAAAACGCTTATTTTGTATCATATCGTAACATATGTTATGTCGAATCCTTTGGATAATCTTTATGGATTATTCAATTTTGACGACGACGACAAATTATGATTTTATGAGGTTTTAAGAGACACGTGATGAAAGACACGGGTTACAGAACTCATTGATTAAGGCAAGGAATTGGCCACTGCCATAATTCTAAGGAATTGTGGAAGGAGGATGGGTGTATCATACAGCATTTGTTTTATAAAGAAAGTCTCGTAAACAATAATTATGAGTATGCGACGGTTAATGATGATTTAAAAACATATTATTATCACTTGCAACAAGTTATTATCTTACCTTATAGTCTCGTTAGTAGCATTTAATAGTTGGATGAATATCAACTATACCTTGTGTCTAACAAGGCAATTGAATGGGCAACCGCTAAACATGGCAAATCACTTGCTTTAATCGCCATCTGACGAATACACGTTTTTGATTGCTATTTTGAACTTTAGAATCGCATTTTCGTTCGTCTATACCTACACGATTATGTGTTGTGTATACTTAAGAGTATTATAGTATGTTCACAAGGTATAATATTTTAAGTCCGTGAGATTTGGATAGTCTTTATGGGTTTTATTTTAATAGATGAAAGCATACAAGCATCTGTGAATAACTTAAATTGTGGACATGCATTTGTCGTCTGATAAAAGTTGTAGGGTTATATCAAAAAAGTCCGATACCAAAAGCGTGGATCATCAGAGGTTATAATTTTTAAAGAACATTAGCTAATAGTTTGGACACGGTCTGTGAATTGTACGGTTGTTGTTATAGATATACTATTCAACCATTTGTTAACATACAATTGTTACACAGGATTAACGTGTGCCTCATCGGCGGGCTTTAACTTTCCCATTGGTATGATCAAAATATGTATAACTAACAATGCCCCTACTTAATACTTCCTTAACCTCATCACCATCTCCTTGCCCTTTCCCCGCGTACGTGGGATCGACACAGTATGACCGTGGCACACATTAACAATCACATATGATTGTTTAAACTGTGACCCTAGGCCATATTATATAGGTTCTGGCTACAGTTAATATGTCCGGCCGCCTGCCTAACGCCGACCCTCCTGGGGAATAATATGCTACTAACCTAACCTAACACATTACAAAAGAATACATACATAATTTTTAAAATCGTCTATATACGTGTAAATACAGCGTTACCATTACCAGGGAGCGTCGTGCGTGTCTAGCTGATGCTTGCAAATTACAAAATTTGCATTGCATAATCTCTTTATATAAACTTTCAATCATCGCCATTTTAAAGATCATATATAGTTAAAATTTCAACCTATTCAAAGCTTTTTTATCGAACAAATGTTCGACATAGTACTTTAAATTGATATAACTTTTTTATTTATAAACCGATTGAGATAAAACAAACACTAAATATTAAGTGAAGTTTATTGATTTACGATGAATGGTCTTGTATAGATCCTATGTGGTAACAGTTGGTGCATTTCAGGCGCTGGCGTCAAGATGGAGCAGTTCCAGGCGGCGCTCGATCCTCGCAAGCAGGAGTTACTGGAGGCTCGCTTCTTAGGCGCCAAGGTAAGGTTACATATTAACCCCTTTCAAATAAAAATAATTGTATAAAATTACAAATTGGTAAAAAAGTAACGTGAAAAAATTTCGGGGTGACCTTAACTAGGCATATTCTAGTTACTTATTAACCAGAAATACAGACCAGACCAGACCGCTACCCATAGGCAACAAGCTAATAAGTCGCAGATCTGTGCCCTACCTTTAATGTAGAGCTTTTATTTGCCTGGCGTGTTTGAATATATATTTTTTAGTACTATGTAATTGAATCTTTGAACGTGATCTTAAATCCATTCAAAACGCCGGATTAATTTGAAACACTGCACACTTATCAAGGACCGATGAAAATGCAACTTTAATAATCTTTCTTCTTACCCTTACCGAGATCTTTAGTCAAATCCTCTTCGTTTGCCTTATTAGAAAAGAATAGTATGGGGGAGGGGCTCTCCACTCATCAAACGAAGCGCGGAAATACTTCTTATTCGCGCCCGTCTTCAATGGGGTCGTTGTAATTCACCTATCAAGCCCATTTGTGCAACAAATGTTGTTACGGGCTCTGCCACTGTTGAAATAATAATTACCATTGATAATCACTATGTCACAGAAGAATTCTTTGAGGTTTGTTTGTGGCCGGGCGTTGGCTAAATCATCGTATATGCTCATACGCATGCGTAATGCGGTCAACCGTTATCAAAAATATGTAAAGAAAAACAGTTTTCACATATTTTTACAATACTTTCTATACATCTTTTTGACTCTGGTTGCTGATTTTTAAAATATTATTCGTACTTAGAAGTATCCATTTGATAATATTTATTAGTTAATTTAACATTCAATTTACTAGTTTTATTAACAATTGTCACTAGCGCGTTTGTGATAATTGTTACAACTGTTAAGATCAAAAAACACCAAGCAGTAGGATTATGTTTTTAGAAATAACACATAGCACGTTGCTATTATCAAAGTCATTACACTGAATAGCAGTCGATCAATCCAGTTTTATTTCAGGTTTATCTCATAGTAGCTCATCCCTGAAAAGTCTTCGTCATCTTTTTCGTTAGCCTGTGTGCGGGGTCCAAAGGCTCAGTTTTTTCCCTCTCTTTTTCATTATCATCCTATGGGTTTTGAATTTTAATTCTATATCATAGCCGATTGAACTTGTACTGTTGTGCAAGTTGTGTTGTCGAACCGTTTAGCGTAATTTAGATGTGGCAAATGTACATATAAGTAATGGAAACGATTTTTACCAAAGGAAATGAAATTTGGAAACCATAGTCAATGTATGTTCTTACCCGACTCAATTAAAAGTGTTTATAGTTTTTTTTTTAGTTATAATAATATTAATATTTTTAGTTATATATGTATGCATTGTCAATTTATAATTTGTTGACTCATGAAACATTTACATATTGATTAATCTTTATCCTTGACTTGGTGTTTATAGTGAATAAAATTTTCATTGACATCTTTACATTAATATGATGTTGAGTGTTTTCCTTATTCTATAGACATTATCCATAATATCTAGTCGTAGGATAAAATGTTGTTGCAATCATCAAAGACGAGATATTTATTGTTTGTGTTTATGTTGGCATTAATATTACAGCGATTGAAATGATTTCGAAATATTTGCACTTATTTCATCGCGATAAGTGAATTCAGCAGCTGGAAAAATTCTTAAGCAACTTGTTTTAAACTAGATTCTTTTGTTCTCTGCCTTATGTTTACTGCGGCCTATTGCCTCGTTAGTTAGGTTTGTCTGTACCGTGGAGACGCAGCTATGTATCATTGGGCTACGTCATCACACAACAGTCTCACCGGTTCTCGCTTAACGTGTACAAAAGAAAATGGCGGCGCATCGACTCCCGCGATTGGAATTTAAAATCTACAGCGACAGTGTCGCTTGACAATCTTACAAAGACAACTTATATTTCCACACCGAGTACAGACTTTGTTTTATAATACATAAAATCATTGTTCTTATTTGAATATGTGATTTAATGCCGTATTTTGATCGTCTAAAATTACGTTTAATATCTTAGCTGACTTAGTCTTTGGTATTGTAGTTTACTGTGGATCCGACTACAATAACACTACATGTGTATTTCGTTTTCGTCGTTGGAGGTTTATATAAAATATTTTTATTTATGAAATGGTAATTAGATAGGAAGATTGTAGCGGCGAGTTGGTCACGTGACCGTGGTGATAACGCGGCGGTTTACCCACCTGAGCCGCTTGCGCGCTCGATAGCGCTCGTATATTGTTAGTTATGCATGTGTTTGTGCTCTCGGCCGAGTAAGTGATGTGGTAGATATGTAATTCCATTATGTGTCTCGCCTCCGTCCGTTTCCCACTCCTCCCCGCAGCCCCCAGTTGCCCTCCTTCGTCCTATTGACGCGTCACTTTGCCGCGCCGGGCCATTGCTTTTGTACGTTGTTTTGTTTTATTGATTATTCAAATGATCCATTTTATCGATCACGTTGTACATACTTCTTGCTCACCGGAACGATGTTGAATAGAGTGAGTAAATTAATGTCTTAAATTTTTATTAGTTTCACGATTTGTTAGCCATTTCAACGTCTGAGAGTTGGTAGTAGCGTTATACAGTCTAAATGTATAATAATAATTAAGATATGTACCACAAAGAGTGGATTATGACACACGCTCGTAGGTGTATATTTGAGTCTAAACAGTTTCGTCATTCAACAAGATGGCGGTCGAACGTAAATAGTTCACCGGAAAATGTACAATATGTGACTCGAGTTAACGATCTTTGAACAGATTGTGCATTCGAGAACCATCCGAAAGTAACGAAGACTAAAATCGATTTAATTTATTTTAGATGTAGTGTGTTTAAAATTTGCTTTAAAATGTGTAATAAGGTATATTAATATTAGGTTGTATATCAAAACAAAATTATTTGATTTTATTAAAAGCTTTACATAAAAAGGTTCCGGTCTCTACTAACTACCAGTACACATATCGTTTGGAACCTTTAACACGGTTAACATTGAGCACATTGATCGCGTGCTTGCAGGTGAGCGCCGGGGAGATACTAATAGAAACTCAACGGGCGCACCAATTCAAGACGGTGAGTTGTTATCTTTTGTACGACTTGCATAGGGCAATTATTTTGCTTGCCATTTTACTTTGTATGCGTTCAATTACCATTATCAAGGCGTATGTATCATATTGGCGGAGTGATCGTGTCGCGACACAAGCCGATGCATGATGGCATACACTAATAATAGATTATTGGTCGAGTGGATACGTGTCACGCTCACGTTACGCCGCCACTCACCTTCACGCCGCGACATAACTTTCGTCCACATTAGATGTTGTATTACTTTAATAACGGGATTTACTTACACTTAAAATATTTTACACATTAATTTGAGGGCTTCGTAGCTTACTTGCCGAAATACCTGGTGCAAAATCTTGCAGGACCGTAGTAATATGTATGTACTAATCTTTGTTTTCGAGTTTCGGTATTGTTTCGGCGTCCTTGAAAGTCCGCAACTTTCTCCGATGTTGTGCGCATGTATTATATCGTATTAGGTAAGATGTGGACGGGTGAGTTCCGCTGCGTTTGCCCGAATACATTCGGCATTTTAAGCCTGCAAAGTTACTGTCATGTCAATACCAAAATATTCACTGCGCACGACATCAACTTGAAGGACATCAGTATTATTACCCATTACCACTCGGTTAACTAGCAGCCGACGAATTCCGGTATTTTGCACCGACTTGTTTTCGAGTGTTGCGAGGCGAAACGTTTACATTAAATAGTGTAAACATGCACTATTATTAGCTCCCGTAACGAATACATTGGGATTTGTTTCACAGTGCGCACTCCGAAGTGAATGTTTACAACGCGTAATTATTTTCGTCTACAGACATTTTATATTTGTAGTTCTCGTCACGACACCGATATGATTGTAATTCGATTTTTACCAAATGCAACTGAAGTTAAAATAATAGAGATATTACGATCAATGCACAGTATCATACTAGTGTTTAGTGTTTATCAATCAACAATATTTGTGTTTGCAATTGAATAAGTATTTGCACATTGAAAACGAATAGTGCAAATGTGTAAGTCTATGATAAAAATTGTTAAAGCGGGTAGAAAAGTGTGTCGGTGCGATCGGCCTCGGTGAGCGTAGGCGAGCCTCGGGGCCGCGGGGTCAGCGACACCGCGATACTAGCGCCCCGCACCGCCGTGCCGCGCTATCTCACACGAAACGCCCCGAATTAAACCAATGCGCCCGATAACTGCATTTTAAATAAGCTTCGACAATTGTAGGACCCTGTAGAGTAAATTCACCAATATCCACCCACGCCCATCACGTAAAAACAATTATTATTATTTCTATATTTGTAATTATTAGTGTTGGTGCTTCCGCCGTTGACGTTACCCCGGTAGTAATTGACTCGTGCAATTAGTTTATCATCTGTTTTTTTTTAATCTAATGTGAATTTGCAATTTTTTTTTTCTGGCATGATCTATAATTGCAACTATGGAACACTACTATGGAAACATTATTGTGTATTAACTATTCATGTCAATTCTTCTTCCGAGCGCTCATATGAAAACATTGATTTTGAATAAATCGTATAGCAAGTTGGCGAGACGTGTCTCGTACAATCGGCAGCGGCACGCTAATACCGCACCGAGAGAAAGAGAAGCAGACAGACACGGCGCAGCGTTCAGTCAGTCGGTTTGCACATTCAACTCGAAGGGAAATTATAACATGGCGCACACGGCCTCGCCCCGCCTCGGCTACATTGTGCCGTCAAACCTCATTCCATCGCTTTAGCCGCCCGGTTCCGCAGTTATTTTTACACGATCCGACCTTTCGCACCGTTTCGTCACCGCACTCCCTAATAAATAAATATCTCCACAACTTGCACTCACATTTTAATTAGTTTGTATCATTATACAATCACTGAACACATACGTTGCCCTGTCGTCTAATATGTACGCTGTCAGCAATTTTTTGCAAATTGTAACTTTGAAAACGAGATCGTACAGTAGAAGTAAAATGTCGGTGCGTGCAGTCGGCATTGATACGTGTTCACACGCCAACCGCCGCGAAGGCAATGAACGCGGGGCCGGGGCGGCGGCGGCGGCGGAGGCGGGCGGCTGTCATGCGTCAGCTGAGCGTCACGCCGCGACATTGCAAGGTCCGCCCGCACCACCCGTGCCGCCTCGTCTGACCCACTCCGCCGGCCGGCTTCTTCTTCTATCGCACAATACTGCAATTTCGATACCAACTTCCCGTTTTAATTTAAAATATAAAATGTAATTAAACATATTACAGTTATTTTAATATGTTTATAAATAAAGTTAAATAGGTAAAGTGGAATCGACAACTGCACGGCGGGCCGGGGCGGCTACGCTACGTAGCGCTACACGACGAGGACGACACGTCATTTGTTGTTGTGAATGGAGCGGCGCGCATGCCCGCTACGCTCGCTTGGGTAGTAAAGCCTGCTGTTTAACTTTATGCTTAGCTCTTGTTGATTTTTTGTTCGGTAATAACTGATTATATGAAAATCATATAATTACCCTCAGGTTACCGTTACCACAATGAAGCTTCTACTAAATGAAGCAAGCAGGTTATAATAAATATGCGCTCACGCCCGTAACCCAGAGGGGTAAACAGAGATCATGGATTTTATTTGTCTCGATCCTGGCACATCTACGTATGCATGCTCGACGGTTATGGGCGGTCCTTATATCGCCCTTTTTACTAAGCCACTAATCTGATCGATATAAGTTCTCCTAGGGCGTCCCCTACCAACACTGCCACTTACTTTTGCAATATAATTTCTAAAAATAATGTTGAAACATATAATGAAAATATTTACAAATTAAAGAAACGTGTTTTCTGAACGAGTTCGAAAAATATTGTTCATCGAGAGGTGATTTCAACGTTTGCATTCGAAAACAAATAAAAAAAAAACTACGTTTTGCTTAATCGAATTTATAGTTCGATTCTAATCTCGGTTTTCGTTAAACGGATTTCGACAGCTACAATTTGATCGCTTTTACGAAAACGAAGTTTAGTGACGTAAAATAGTGTCGCGATACAAGGTTACTCCCTGAAAAACTCAGATCACAATATGTTACGAAGATAGGCGGGAAATAGAAGTATAGTACGTTTCATCTGATGATTTTTTACGCATATTTATTATAACGTATATTTATTTATTAATTATTATTAGATTACTTTACGTCATTATGCAAAAGCTAACCACTTTAATAGTATTCTATTGTACTATGACTATTCGGTTATCTAAAATAATTTACACTCAAGCCTTAGTAGAGATTTGGCTTCCATGGGTTTATAAAAAATGTATGTTACAAACTCGTGTCATTGTCATTTAACTCATGGTGAAACATATTTTTTAAAGCAAATGTGCGTGTAAAAATAAAGTAGGTAAATAATTAGTTTCATGTTTTATGATTTTAATTTGTATTATCTCGTTACCTGAGTATAGTACTAATTGTACTGTCTGTCATACAACTTAAGGTGAATCAATGTTTTCCTGTACCAAGTCGCATCATAGTAAAACCTTGTTTTTTTAGGCGACATTAAACATAATTTATATGTTGGTTTTGTAAACATAACCTAGTTTCCGACGAAATTAAATTAGCAGAACCATAATTCAAATAAATATGTACTTAAATAATTGTTACCTATATATCATGGGATACGTAGTTGGCAAATAGGTCTAGGCACGGTAACATGCGATGTTGACAGTTATAGATGTCAGATGTAGCGAGGAAGTAGTGGTTATCGACTAAAATAATCGATTTCATAAACTACAAACACGTAGCTTTCGTTTTTATAGATGGATTTTGTTATACGAAATAGGTATAGCACTTGATAGTTGAGCTATCGTTTAGCGTAAGGTCCTAGGTTCGAATGCGCAATTCGCTCATGGTTAGTTGGAATAAGTTAAAAAAACATGGACGTATCAACCGTTATAACTATACTAATATAATTTTTTATTTTAATGTTTAGGCTTACCAGATACATTCTTACTTGAGTACATGCTACGTTGTAATGATCAAGTAAGTGGAGTTAATGCGATTATCGGTGGCCGGTAACTATCGTATGGCTTTATGTATTTATGCTAGGCAAGAGCAGGTAAAATATATCACTGAATAATATTAAACAACTAGTGATCCGCCCCGGCTTCGCCCGGGTAGCCGTTTCGGTATCTATCGGGAAAAGTACATACACGTATCGCCTTTTGTATATGTAGATATACACATGTAAAAAACAAAAAAAATATCCCATGGAAACCGTACATTTTTCGGGATAAAAAGTAGAGTATAATCTATCTCCAGATCCGTGAAAGAGTAACAAACATTCATCTATACAAACTTTCGTATTTATAATATTAAGTATATAAGTTTAGATCAACATCATTGTGTGATATGGGATACAGTACAGTTGATTAGAGGAAACAACGCCAACCGGCGGCCATTAAGGCAACGAGAGACGAGTAGGAACTAGAAATAATCAATATTGCAGGCCCGGTTCGAATCTCGTAACGCTTCGTTGGTGTTGCTGCACACTTGCGGCTGGAGTTGTCGGGCCCGCCCTCTTCACCCTGCACCCCTTCCCCCTCCCCCTCGCACTAGAAAATTGGGTTAAACAGCACGCGGCTGTACGTCGCACCGGAAGAGGGGATTTTGGGGTCCGCGGAACTGCGCTTTCACAATGAACGCGGCAGAGATGTGAACCGAGTATTGATTGTCTTCCACCTAGAGACGCAGTTTTCTGCGGCGCAGCAATGCACACGCCCACACCGGCTCGGCCGCGCCGCGGTATATAATGTTACGTTTCAAGTTGACCTTGGCCACAAGCTTGTATTCTCGCTAACATCTTAATAATTAATTATTATAATAAATGTGCTTACCCGTCTGGAAATACACAGACATTTAAAATACGCTATTTGTCTTTTTTTATTTACTTATAGACCTTGCACTTCGTTAGTCGTATCGTAGGTACTCTAGACGCATATTCAGTTTCTTGTAGTGGTATTTTACTAAGTAATAAAATAATTACTAATTGGTCCATTGGAGGTTAGTTAGAGACACAATAATATGAATTAAATACTGCGTCTTGGGCGGTGAATGAAGTAAATGGGCACCCTGATACTCGTCCTTAGTGACAATGCAATGCAGCACTATGCCTTATCGACGACTTGAGTTACCAACAACGGCCGAGTTTTGCACATGAGGTAAAACTTGATTTGCTCCATTTTTTTATGATAAATTTATAAAAGTATATAAAATAACCTGTCTTAAAATTAATTAATATTTTTTATTTAAATTTATTATAATCAATCATAAGTACAATATATAGAACACATAACTGTACCTATTACGAGCTATAATAAACGTAAGGAATTTTTTTATTGCCCAAACCCCGCTACAACTTTTCATTGTGAGGCATTGTGAGTACAAACATTGCGATACAAACAATGAAGAATCAGTAATAATCAATTTCAGTTATACTATTTAAAGCAAAATATTAACAGAAACTTTTTGTGTTAAATAAAATAATAAGTTTCCGCATGAAAAAAAAATGAAAGCTTGTAAGAGCAGTAGACAGTTTTTGCGGAGGTGGAGGCGCTAGCAGGCGACGATTTGATCAATACAAACGCGACGATCGCACCACTTTAGATTTCGTCTTTATTCAGACGTAACTAGACATGTCATCATTATAACATTTTGATCTTTTTTTACGTCTCAAGTAGTGTTATTTCAGTGTTACTTGATACAAATTGGCCGCATTATTAATTGTTTTGTACAATCGTGGTCACGCATATTGTATGTGGCAACGTAAATATCATGTTGCCAGCTCGCTAACTTTCCATTCGCTTGATGCGAGGTGCGCTAAAAATAGATATAACAATAAGGCAGGCGCAGGCAAATCATTGGCCAATTTACATAGTCGGATATCACCAATAAACCTTTTTCATCGCTTTGCATTAACGAACATTCTCCAATCGAATACAAGTTTCGCACCTAGAAATAGATTTTTTTTTAATAACACCTACAGTCTGTTATCTGAAAGTTACGTCAGTATTAGCCTTGTCGAAAATATTTGAGTGTTGAATATAAATTTTAACTTGTGCAGTCGTCACGTGGCTCGCTCTGTTTTCCTTATCATTAAATTGATTCAAACGAAACACGTATTTGTATGCCTCTTTTGTGGCCAAGTATTGGCTCGGTGAATCGGTGGTCGCTTTACATGGGAACGGAGGGGGCAAGAGGCTCCGAAGGGAGCACGGAGAAACAACGCTACGACGATAATGTTATATGCCCGATTGATGTGTCCCAAAATATAAATTTCTAACTCTTCGACGGCTAATAATAGTTAGGTACATGTCGTCACTAGGTAACACGAATTGATTTTGCATATTTATTTGATATGAGCTGGTAACAACATTATACAACAAAATTGATCGCATTGCTTGACAACGTTTTTATGCTATCAAAATCAATATAAAACATCAAACATAGGCATCAAATTATAGCAAAATTTTATTGCAATATAAAAAAACTTTCCGCGTAGACATATTCGTTATATAAATTATTGTTATATGCCAAGAATTGTTTGTAAAAACCGGACTCAAATCAATGGGATGCCGAAAGATACAAGATACAAAGGAATATTTTATTAACTATATATATTTTTTTTTCTATTAATTTAACGCTTAGAGAAAAAAGATTAATACAATATTGATTACTACGGTGCTGTAAAAGCTGCGATAAATTATTTTGCATATTCCACAGAATAATATTGTTTACCTAGCATTATCGCGGCATGTCCGAGATTAAACATCAACATAAGTACTATATATAATATGTATACCATTGCCTGCGTACACAAGTTTATCGCTCAGTGCTTGCCGCATACACCTATATACATTTAGATGGATACGTACTTACGTACCTACGTAAATACATCTATCTGTGTTTATGTTGTATACATCGCAGGCACAGACGCCTACGTAACACGTCCAGTAAGCAGTTTGTTGTGGGGCACGAGCGCCGATATCACGTACTCGTTCGCCGCAGGTCGGTGGCACTCCGCCCGCCACCCGCCGTTGCCACCGCACCTCGTTGCGGGAATAATCGGTCAACTCGATTTCGTACATACGTTAAACTTGCGCTTAGCTAGCTGCAGAAAAATTCCAGTGAATCTAAATGCTTCATTTGATTGTAAATTATATCAATTCACATGGTTTTACCCCATTTGGGTTAAGCAACTCTAATTGATTACAGTTAATAATTGTTACTATCACAATCTCGGGCTGTTGATCTACAGATTTTCTCACTGTAGGTACGTTTGTGAAGAAATTTCTGTGTTACGCTTTTATGTAGGTTTCGTGTAAAATTATGAAATAAATAAATATGCAGTGAATAATATTTTTCACTGGATTAACAATAGTCTCGGCCTTGTATCCTTGTAAAATGGCGCCTCGCCCGACGTTATTATTATTACATTCGGAGCAAACTTCGTGACGATCTCCATTCTCCACACCCCCCGCTACTTCTCCCCGCGGATGCGTATCCGATTGTTGCGAGTCGCGACTGGCGTTTACAACTTGTCAAACTAGTTAGGTTATTTCAACGGTTGGAGTGAAAATTAAATAATGATTTTTAAAATTGATAAGAAATTTAATAAATAATTTGTTAGTACAGATAGTGACCGATTTTGTGTGATAATAAATGTGTAGTAGACAAGTTAACTGGGCGAGTCATATGTAAAGACGCCATCTTTCTTTACAGATGTCAGCTGGGTCACAAATTCAGATGGCACCACAAACTACTGTCAACACGGGGCAGCCACTACTTAACCAGGACTCCAATATGAGCACAGGTAAATTGTGGATCGGTGATCAAAGTGGCATAAAATAAATGTGATGTGTTCAGTGATTTTGTGTTTACAACACTCGGCCGCTCTTTGACAATAACCTCAATTTATGTTGGAAGATCGAATTTTTATGGAAATCTGTAATTTAGAGAAGGATTGTGACGTTGTCATATGTAATATAATGCCGTATAATAACTGTGATTGTGATATTTTAACTTCTGTCGCATGGGATAATCGATTGTCACAATGCAAGACTTTGAAAATGGACTTAACATAAACATCGTCGGACTACATGACAACTTTTTATCAAAAAGTGAGTTTTTCAATTACGATGCTTAGTTAGTCTAGCTGAGTTCTAACTAAATTAAAATTAGTGACTTCAAGTGTATTTTGTCACAAAATTTATATTTTATCAGTAATTGAAAACAGTAAATTATTATCTATAAAACCCAAGTACATATACATATCAGCTATCATTAATATGTTACCAAAAACTAAATATTTTTATTTTGTGTGAGAAAAGCAAATAACTTTAAATATGCACAAATATTACAGGGTCTTCACATAGTGACAAAGAAATTGATGCCTTAACCCCCGAGAAGTCTGCTGCTATGCGAGGCTCAACTGTAGGTCCTGGTAATGCTCTCGTACCCCCTAGTGGTGCAACTCCTACCATTGCTGTGCCTGAAAGAAAAAGGAAAAGAAAAGGTAAAATCATCATCTATAAATATTGAACTGTTAAATTACTATACTAAGGTTGCAAATTTTACAACATAATGTAAATAAAAAAGAATTTGTTTGTGGTCTGTCTCAAAATTGGAGTCTTTTTGGGGAAAATCTATATAGATATTTGATGGGTTTATGGCAAATTCTATTTATTTTACATCTTTATTATAATCCATTTCTCTGAAAGAATAATACTTTGAATAATTTTTATTTCCATTTGCAACTAATTCACCTACATTTTTATATTTTAGGTGAAGAAGGAGTTGGCGGCGGTGGAGGAGGAGGTGGAAAACAGAGACATAATACATCTGATAAAAACATCCGGGAATATTTTTCCAAGCATCCTCCATCAAGTCCTGTTAGGCATACAGGAGCTAAATCCCCATCACCTCAAGGGGCTAATTATCCTATGGTAATTTCAATTCTTTCATAATTAAAACATATTTAATTTTATTTGAAAAGTAATAATGGTCTAATATTAATAAACAGATGATGTGAAACATGTTGCATGATCTATAGACAAACAAATCATGTATAAGGAACAGTTCATTAGTTTGTCTAAAAATATAAATAATATTGTAGCAATAGAATCTTTTGTTCAATATATTTAATATAATTGTTCTTCCCTTTTCCCATTTGTTGGGGTCAGTACTCTTATTTTCTTAAACCTCAACATAAGACATCTTGACACATCTGTCTTGTGTTTTTCGATTGAGCGTTTCGAGGTCTCTTTTTATATTTGACCACAAAGTTGAAGGAGGACCGGAATCTACCTCTACTTTATTTTGGCTGGTTCAAAGCAACTTGAACCACATAAACTTTAAGAGTGTTGTATATGCCCATATGGTCTGAGTTGGTTCTCGTTCATTTTGTCTGTGATTTATCTGTTGTTATTATTTCAATATTTACTTTTGCTATCACTATATGCAAGGTTTACCCTTGCACACGGTGTACTACAACTTTTGACACACAACTTAAGATAACATGTGTCATGTTGTACTCAATCCTGTGAACATTGATTTTAGTCATGGATTTGTATGGCTATCCAGACAATTTATAACCTTTACAGCTTTACAAATTTATACCTATTTGATTAATACCTAATATTCCTACTTTGCTCTGTGGTCACATGAGACTATTAGATTATCATTGTTATTAGAGAGACAGTGAAATGAGTTGTCATAAAATATAGCCTAGTTTACTTGCCCATAGAAGAGCTTTTATTTGTAAAATCGTTTTAGTAGTTTTTGAACTTATCTAAAAAAAAAAAACTTTTTCTTTATCATATTGGTACAGATGTAGGTTTGATTGTTTGCATGTTAAAAACATAAATTATACTTGAAATTGTATCATTCGCTAAAATTAATTATTTTATTGTGTGGCAGTACCCACCGTCACCGTCTTCAATACTGCCTTCGGGAGCTGAATTCTTTCGACAACGCCCACATACTTCTGTTAAACAGGTATAATTAAATTATACTATCTTTAACATCAATTATCTTTTTAATATAAAAATAGTCAATCATTACTATTATCTGCACTACACACACTAGAATGTCCTCACCCTTACTGTGATACATTAGCTTCCAAGATCATTTATTGAAAGAAATACATTTGAACCAGAACTAGTTTACAAATTATAAATTGATATTGGGGTCTCTTTAAAGTATATTTCAAACATTAAATAAGTGGTAAATAAATGACTACAATATTCTTATTAACAGATCCAAACAGAACTGACATGTCAGAGGATACAGGAGTTAGAAACTCAAGCGTCTTCTGATTTAGAGCTAAGAAATAATAGAATAGAAGAATTAACAAGGAGTAATGAAGAGTTGAAACATCAGGTTCAAGCTCAGAGCAAGGTATGTTAAAGACCAAAATTGTAAATTAATATTCAAACATTTTGTAATTTAAACAAAGCAATTTAAAAACTTTTTTGTAGGTAATAGATCAACACAAGTCCCACATTAATAAATGTATAGATGTGGTAAAAAAATTATTAAATGAGAAGAGCACTATTGAAAAGAAGGAAGCTCGACAAAGATGTATGCAGAACAGATTAAGGCTCGGCCAATTTGTTACTCAGCGTGTCGGGGCTACTTTCCAAGAGAATTGGACCGATGGATATGCATTTCAAGAACTCACAAGGTGAATATTTTATATATGTTAATAAAAAAATTTCTTTAAATGTTAAAAGCAGTTGAGTTTCACTGCAGGTCAAGGTATACCAGATAATTTTTTAAAATTCGTTTTGAGCTTTCTACAAGGCAGGAATTGAAGATGTTTCGCCGAATTTTAAGTGACCAGATCTACAATATATAGAAATACCTTTTGTGTCGCAAGATTATGTGCAGAATAGTGGGGAGAAGTGGGAAGGAAAAGGTGAGGGGAATTGGAAGATCAGGGGAATGGGCCCGCAGGCAGCTTACTTATCAGGTGACATGCAGAAATATAAAAGTCACCAATAGATTGTGAGCTTCATTAATTTATAATATAATTAGCTATATTATAAACAATTTGATGTATCACATCTGGATGATTTATATACTGTCGTTGTCCAATTTTGAAATATTTCGCTTGCGTTATTATGATTAAAGCTTAAATTAGCTTAGGTTTGTTAGGTTTAACATCATAGTCATAATGTCCTTAAGCCTGTTTATGAACCATGGGAAATCTGTGGATAATTTGTTTTTGATTTTGTGATTGCAAACGGAAATTTTGGTTTTGTTTCCTATTCATTTTATCAAGTATGATAATATTTATATTAAACTTCTTGTTGTTTTATTACTTTAAATTAATTTAAGTTTGACAATGACGATAACCAATAGTTTCAGTGCATTTCCTGGATTTATCCCAAATATTTGTTTTTTGATGCAGTCAGTTCTCAGTGTATGACTCTGACTCTAGACATCCAATAAGTTTGTGTTCCAAAGCTTTTAGTAATTAGGCTTGTATAAATTGGATATTGTATATATATTTCTATTCTGTATTAGGCGGCAAGAAGAGATAACAGCCGAAAAGGAGGAGATTGACCGTCAGAAGAAACTACTTCTTAAGAAGCGTCGCAGTGAACCTTCAAACAGTGAGGGTGGTGGCCGGGGCAAGCGCACCTCCAGTGTGTCAGCGCCCACCACGCCCCAGCCGCAGCCCCTCCACAACGGAACAGACGCCCCCACCTTCCTCAAGCCTGACCCCCTGCCCAGTATGACGTGGCAGGAATACTACGAGGCCGATGAGATTCTAAAAGTAAGTACTTTAACATTTATGCAGACACTTTGATATTTTTTAAAACTTATTTTGTTAACATAACTTGTCTTTACCCATACTGTAAATTAAAAATTAAACCTATTGTGAATAATATTGTGGAAGCGACAGGGAACTGATATTTATGGCGATCAATGGGGAGGCCAATGTCCAGCAGTGGATGAATATCAGCTGATGCGATTGACGACGACGACGAATGATTAGACATTTTTTTAATATCATGTAAAAAAATATATATATATATATTGTATTTTATAACAATATTTGAACATTTTCAGTTAAGACAGAGTGCACTTAAAAAAGAAGATGCAGATTTGCAGCTAGAGATGGAGAAATTAGAACGGGAAAGGAATCTTCATATAAGAGAGTTAAAGCGAATACACAATGAGGATCAGAGTAGATTCTCACAGCATCCTGTGTTGTCTGAGAGGTATGTTTTAGGATTATTAATATTGAGCATTTGAAATTCAATGAGTCATGATAACAAGAACGGCGACGTGTCTCTCAATATCATGATAGTCGTCGCTTCGGACTTAACTTGTATCCATACTATATGATTTCTAAAGCCGGTTAGAAATTAAAATATTATAAAAATAAAATATTAAATATGTACATACAAATACTTCCTCTTTGTAAAATTAATATAGATGGGTCAAAACTGTGTTCAAAATTATTAGAGTCAATAGCAGCACACATTCAGATTACTATCAAAGACCTTTCATGAGCTTTAGCCACCGTTGTTGTAACACTTTAATCGAATTTGATGGTGATTTTGTCTTATTTCCAATATGTTTGTGACCAACATTGTTTTCGTGTCCAGATATTTACTGCTGATGCTCCTGGGCAAGGGTGGGTTCAGTGAGGTGCACAAGGCATTTGACCTGCGGGAGCAGCGGTATACGGCTTGCAAGGTGCACCAGCTTAACAAAGATTGGAAGGAAGACAAGAAGGCCAACTATATCAAGTGAGTCCGTATATGAGTCCCACTGAAGCAGACTTTTAAATATAGTTTATTTTTATATTATTGAAGTAGCTTTTATGAACAATATGTAGCATGGTGTATTCAAATTTATCAAAACCATGTTATAGCTAAATAATATTTATATATATTTTTTTATTCTATATCATTTTAAATATACAAACAATTAATTATTGTTAAGCTTATTAGTTATCATTTCGCAATTGAAATCTTCTTACATTATTGGTTTTGATTTTGTTACAGACACGCACTGCGGGAATATAATATTCACAAAGCGTTAGACCATCCGCGGATCGTTAAATTATATGATGTGTTTGAAATTGATGGAAATTCTTTTTGTACAGTTCTTGAGTATTGTAATGGACATGATCTCGATTTTTATCTCAAACAGGTAAATTAGACTTCATTTCTGCTTGCTCAATTTACTATAACAGCTCAGTGGACACTGTAACCACGTTTTTCACAATTCAGTAAGGGTTTCGTTGTCATTCCTACCCAAAGTTTCTTACAGTTTTTATTTAAGTTTCATACTAATTATTAGCATACTTGTGTATGATACATTAAGTAAGCCCTTATTCAATTATGTCTAATGCAATAAGAAGACTTTAGTTAAATTTTTGTAATTTTATGTGTGTATTCTAAGTAACAAATTTTTGTTTTAGCATAAAACGATTCCTGAGCGCGAAGCCCGCTCTATTGTAATGCAAGTGGTGTCCGCATTGAAGTATTTGAATGAGATAAAGCCACCTGTGATCCACTACGATCTGAAGCCTGGAAACATATTGCTGACAGAGGGCAATGTCTGTGGTGAAATAAAAATCACAGATTTTGGTCTCTCAAAGGTAATGGACGAGGAGAACTATAATCCAGACCATGGTATGGATCTCACGAGTCAGGGCGCGGGCACTTATTGGTAAATTTATATTATGTTCTACCATTTATTATTATTTATTGAATTATTGTGTTTTATTAATAATTTTTCATTATTTGTGTATCAGGTACTTGCCGCCGGAGTGCTTTGTAGTAGGCAAGAACCCACCAAAGATCAGTAGTAAGGTGGATGTGTGGAGCGTCGGTGTAATCTTCTACCAGTGCCTTTACGGCAAAAAGCCTTTTGGTCACAACCAAAGTCAAGCGACTATACTAGAAGAAAACACTATTTTAAAAGCAACTGAGGTTCAGTTTGCCAACAAACCTACAGTCAGTAATGAGGCTAAGGTAAATGTTTGGTTTTAAAAATTAAATATTAGTTTTTCAATTTATGACCATGTTATTACATGAGAGTATACTTTTACACAGAAGAATAAAATAAACTAGCAATAGTTTCCCTAGATGTTAAGTGTACCACTAAACCACAAATATCCATAACAGCTGAAATAATTCTATTTAATGTAGTTTGTGTGTGGCCTAATTTTATGTAGGATGTAAAAAGGGGTACAAACAATAAGGAGAGGGGAATTTTATAGCTGCTGTCTATGTGTGGATTTAAAACCATTGAAACATATGGAAAAGCAGTATTATTGGAATAATGATACAATTTCATAATACAATTGCATGTATAGAAAATATAGTTTGGTCTTTGTCTGCCATAACTTTAAAGTAGCAAAAGTAGCTACTTTTTGATTTGCGTCATTGATAGTAACATGGCGGTGATTATTGTATTTCAGAGTTTTATCCGGGCATGC
>JWHW01027284.1:159311-176166 GCA_000931545.1 Papilio glaucus
AGCTTTGATGTGCAGCGGCCTTGTGGTGGCATGCAGTGAGGCGCGCGAGGCGGGGCGCGGGGCGGCGTGCGAAGCTGGTGCGCCCTCATCGTATACATATACATTTCATTTTTAATTTTCTTGGAGTTTGTTGACCTTTTATGTGAGGGCCTTCTTTTATGGCTACCCATATCCGCCCATCAGAAGCACGTGGATTTGTCGAATTCTTACCGACTTAACTTCACAATATTCCTCCCGCACATATCGAGGGGCCTACGGGAACAATCTCACATACGCGGCCCCGCATATCCGCGGCCCCGCCTGCGCAAGCTTCAAAGGAAGCTCCGTCGCTTGGGGGGCCAAACCTCCTGCAGAAATTGGCGCCGGAACACTAAACACACACACAAAAACTCCGAGCCGGCCAGCTTGAGTTGAATCCATCTCCTGTGACGTGATAAATCACAGGGGATGGTTTCAACTCAAGCCGGTCAAAAGACCGTCCTAGGTATGTAGTTTAGATTCCTCTTCCTACGGATTCTAAAATACTGTAACAGAGTTTTAGATTGGACTAACAAAAAAATTCTAGAAATTCCTACAAAACGTAGATTTCAGTTGTGTACAATTGAACGAAATATGTATTAAAACTTGTTTGTGATCATAATAAATTGGAAAAATCAGAGAGCTTAAAATTATATCATAAAAAATAAAAATAAGTAATTAGTTGTCCCTACCCGCAATAATTTTAACGCTTTGTTTTTTACTACATTCACTATGAGACTACATGGTGCGCACTTTTCCGACCTTAACCTTCAGATGTCGAGCTGACTTATTTGAGAAGGCGAGGCTCATCGATTACCCCGGCAAGGCTTCGTGGGCTCAGTCTTGCCCCGACCTTACTCTGATTGATTTATGACCATCGCATCGCTTGCCGGGTAATTGGTCTAGCCCAATATTCAGACGTCCATAGGAATTTGTTCAAGTTGATTAGATAACCTAAAAGTTGTACAATTTATAAGATTGTGCTAGGGGTCTCTCTCTCTCTATCACACAAGAGTAGGTATTGAGGTAGTCTAAGATTAAATGGTGAATGAAGAGGCTTGAAACTATTTCACAAGCTTATGTGAAATGCCGGAGTTGAGGTGAAACCATCGCAGTCTTACATAAAGCAACCGATAATAACTTATCGTACACATTACTTTATGGAGGCAAAGTTTTAGATTGAGCGCAATATTCGTCTGTCGCGGAAGCTGCATTTGAACATATATAATCATAATATAATAAATCAGCCTTTTCTAGAATGTTCCCCACTGCAGAGGCACAGGCCTCCTCTCCGAGAGAGGGAAAGGGGCCATAACCCACCACGCTGGCCCAGTGCGGGTTCGTGGATGTCACATGTCTTCGAATTTATTGGTTCTAAGACATGCCGGTTTCCTCACGATGTTTTCCTTTTCCGTGTATAGAGCAGTGGTGATGAAATAAACTAACACAAAGGAAAGCGCCTGCCTGGGTTCGAACCCGCGACCTACAGCACGTAAGTCAGGGCCTAAAACACTGAGCCATCACTGCTCACAGCTTTGAACTTATTACCAATATATAATTTACCATTGAAAAACCTGAACTTCTTGATTCTACTCCTGTCTTATATTTCCCTTTAATACATCTCATTTAAATACACTCACTGCTTTGTGTCTTGTCTCATTTTTTTCCCTTCTTGATACATGTAACAAAATAAAAATAGATATGTAATAACAGTTACATGCGACGTTACATATTTAAATGGAAGACTATTCGTTTATTTATAATGTTTTTAAAGTTTTAAGATAATAAAAAAATGACTCCTTCGAGCCGGATTTGAACCAGCGACCTATGGATGACAGCGAAATTACCTCTACAGTCCACCGCTCTACCAACTGAGCTATCGAAGGTGCGAATTAAAATATAAAATGTCAAACAGGTATATCGCATATTTTAGTGAAAATTAATGTGAGTAAAAAGTGTGGCTTTGCCAGTACTTGTAATATAATTAGAACTATATTTTTGGTAAGAAAGTTTTGTGTGATATCGTACACAAAATAATTTTAAGTACAAAAAAACATATAATTATTTATTTGATATACGATATCAAAACTTACGGATTGAATTCAGATTGGCTTGTCATACTGCGCTCAGTCATCCAAAAGGGATAGGCAGAAGTAACGGGGTTCTCTCTTGCATTATTTCAGAGTGGAGTTTAAATATACGATTTTTTTAACAAGGTCTTGAACAACCATATGCAAATAGGCAAATGAGCAATAAAATTGTTCATTATTCAGTTACAAATTAATTTTGCTTGACTTAACTTGACTATATGAATATTGGGACATTTAAATATTGGTACATTAGACCATTGGAACATCCTGTATATAATCCTGTCCTAGTCCTGAACAAAAAGTCGTTGAGAGCACCGTGTACTTTGGGGAGGCATATAACATGCCAACAATCTGTCTATTTTTAATATGTTGGTACTAATAGAATGGTCAGTAATAGAAACAATTTAATTTCCTTGAGCCAGTGGGCCCTCCAGAATTTATTAAAATATGGTAAAACCTGTCACACCTGTCTTAATCCGTATGTTAATCCCAAAAGTACGAGAGTTTATTTTTAAAATTATTTTATTATCAACTTTATTGTGTCGAAGTTTTCGCCATGTTTTTATACCAGCATCTTTAGCCCTTTATCTAATAAAAGGTAAATTTACGTGTCGATCTTCGTTGGTTGTGATAAAGCACGTTCACGAGAAAATGTAATAAAGGTACCAAATTGCCTCCGATACTGTTGACTAGCGCGTCTCAACGACCTCCTTTACCCTTACCTGATATCTTGTATAAATTGTACTCCTGTTAGTTAAATTAAAGATTTAATAACTGATAATTGGGAAGAATAATAAATTGTTTTTTCCTCTGGGAAAATTTGTGATGTAATTAATTGCGAATCAAAATTGAAAATTAAAGAAAAATCAAATGAAAGAGATATTTCCATAAATGTTAAACCAACATCGATAATGTGGGTAAACAGATCTAATGACTGAATGTTATTTATAAGATCAGGCGCCTACAAAAAACAAAGAGACATATTTCAAATTATCAACAACGCAATATATCAGTTGCAGTAGGTATATCGATTTCGAACATATCGATTATACTGCTTGTTCGACTTCGATTGTATGTTACAATACCGTAAATATTGTCTACAACACAAAGCTAAATGAACATATTATGTAATACTAGCTGTGCCCCGCGGCTTCACCAGCCCTGCAATTTTACTTAAACCAAATGATATCGCCTACTTAATACCAACCTAACCTCATCATCAGCTTCCTGCCCTTTTCCTGCTTATCTGGTGGTGGTCGACACAGTATGACTGTAGTCCATACTGTATAGGTTTTGGCTACAGTTTTTACGGCCGGCCGCCTGCCTGACACCAACCCTCCGCAGAATTCCTACCCTTCTCGGAAGTAATAAGCTACTTACCTAACCTAACAAAATATATTACATAATTTCTAAAACTATCTATATACGTGTAAATACTGCGTTAACAAATGTAGCTGTTACCATTACCATGGAGCGCCGTACGTCTCCGAAATACGTGCGTGCGCTGTGCATAACTCAATGCACAATGTATCCAGCTGATACTTTCTAGCCTAAGCTGAACCCCAATTAATATGATTGATGATATAGATATGAGATCAACTTACATTGGAAACGTAAAATCTCCGAAACTGTCTTGTTTTGAAGTTTATATAAACTTTCAATCATCATCATTTTTAAGATCATAATATATTGTTAACTAAACTTTCAGCCTATTCAACAGCTATTTTCTAGCATCTTATTGAAGAAATGATAGATACGATTCTTTAAATTGATATAACTTTTATATTTATAAGCTTATTGAGATAAAACAAAGACTAAATTTTAAGTGAAGCTTACCACAATATATATGTGAAAACCGCATCCAAATCAGTTAAGCCGTTTCTGAGATTAGCGCGCACAAACGCACAGCGCAAATAATCATTGTTTCGGGGTTTGTGTTGATAGAGGTCCCCAATAATAGTTTTTCTCAAATATCTTCCATGTACGGACAGCGATCAGTTACATTCTTTTTATATATAGATATAGACGATGATTGTCATGAATCTATATTTTATCATTCAATACAGTGCTATCAGCTCGGTGTTGTAATATATTGGTCATAATGTAGGTTTAAATAACCTACCGTCGGTTTATTAAAATAAAGTCAGTCCTAAAGCAACCGCCGTTCCATTAATACCGATACGCCACAGGTATAGCAATGCTTTATCTTGTATTTTTTAGAACCAACCAAATTTTAAATCTTTTAAATTTCAAATACCAAATAAATAATATGACAACGTCAAAACAATGTCAAAAGACTGCACGGCACTAGCACTTATGTGATAAACATGAGCGCGCAGCTGTCAAACGATAAGTCCGCCACGAACGCCACCTAACGTGAAAATTTAAAAGTTTCATAATCCTTAAATCACCGACACACAAAATCACCGACTTTCGTCTTTTTCTTTTGGCTTTTCCTATTTTCTCTACTATTAAACCTTCGCTGGACCGAGGGCATAAATACAAAAAAAGAATTATCCAAACCTGTTCAGCCGTTTTTGGGAACAAGCATGCCTAACGAACAGCAATTCATTTTTATATATATAGTTTCATTTATTGAATTTGATTCTCATATGGATATACGAAGGATACGCACATTTTAAAAACTACACAAAATTTCCTCATTGAGACGACTTTGTGAGATTTCTATTTGTGTGTTGCATGGTTTTGTTTCGGTCATAATTCAAAACCTAAGTTATACTTTGTATGCACAGTATGTCAAAGATTTGTATGTAAATAACTAGATAAACGGTCTTAGATGATTTATTCGTTTACAAATTATAAACACAACGGCATAAGTACGTATTTGTAAGTTATTCATAAGTGCTTTTTTGTTTCGTCTACGAAACCTCCAAGGCGAACGTCATGAGGAAGCTCCTATTAGTATATCCTCAAAGACTGGATAAATAATTCTATTGTTTTATGATACTGTTGTGAAATAGTTAAACATACGTCAACGTAGAACATGTACACGTATTAATTTGTAGAAGCTTTGTAATTTATGTTGGTTAGTCAAGTGTTTTAGATACTCCTCTCCTGCGATCGGTTTATTATTATTAGCTTCAACTGGGAGCTAGGTGGCATTGGCGAGGCGCGGCCAGGCGTGAGTGCATCGCTATCGGCATCCACCTGTCGTCAATTTGACCTTTATTAATAATAGACCCTTTTTATTCCATAATTAATACTTACGTATCTAAATGACATTCAGACGAGTATAGTAGCCCAGGATTATTCCATTTCTAACATTTCAACGGGATTAATGGTTAAGGGTACGGAACGCACTGCGAATCATGAGATCGTCAGTTCGAATCTCCCATTTGATTGTTATGAACCATGTCCAATCACAAGATTTTTCCTAAATAAATTAAAATCTTTGTAAATTGTTTCTATAATCTATTAATATTTTTAAAAAAGTCTTCAGATTCGACTCAAGACCACCAAACCACTGAAGATGGTATATTACTGTGCTATTGAAATAAATAAAGTTACCTTGCTATGGTTTTGTGGACTGGATAATAATGCAAGTTTTAGTATGAATTGGTATTGTTACTTAATTCAATTCTTGAAAAACTATTATATACAAGTTCTTGAGTTGAATTTTCTAACATGTTACCGTTTATTGATCGGTCGTAGTAAGGTGAGAACACTATGTCTTAGTCAATTACTCTCGAGCCACTGATTTATGAACTTTCTTCAAACCGATAAAAAATAAAATTCTCAATGTACTTCCTTCCAATTTTACATTCAAACTGGCTAGATGGTTTATGATATAAATAATATCAGGTAATCTGATTTCAAGAATCATTAAACCAAACCCTGTGATCTTGCCAAGATGTAAATGAAAACAGTAAAATGGGTCAAGAATATAATTTTATTGTAATCTCTGATGTAAAATGTTTTCTATGTAATCAATTGTAATAAAATTGTTGGTATATGGAAGCATAATTGTGTTTACAATTATACTAGTATAATATAATACCCTGTATTAAAACGATTTTGTATGTTTGTATGTGGGTCATTTGGCGCGCAAAGTTGAGCTTTGTCACACACAGCGAAAACTTTTCGATTATTTACAGAATTGTAATTTTTGTTTTATTTTAAATATTTCTTAATTCTAACAAATAAATATTTATATTAACTCGGAATATATAATAAAATTGTATTTATTTTTGCAAACAGCTTAATCTTTATTTTGTTTCCTACGAAGTTTGGTTCTATAAATAAAATCGTATATCAATTACGGGTAAGTATTTATTTTTGTTTGTATTAAATGTCAATAGAGAGTGCTATGTCCGAAGGATGAAAATCCGGTAGCGACTATTATGATTACCACAGTAGTGTTACAAGACAAGAAGCACTTGCATGATTCGCTTATTTTATCTGTTTTACTTGTAAAGGACGTGCAACTATAAATACTAAATAACATGTTATTATAAAAAATATACATATTTGGAACAGTGTGAGCTAAATATTGCATGAGTATGCGTAATATAATATTACTGAACATTATTCCGATTATAGTAGTAACGTGACACTTCGAATCCGGGTCGAACGAACATGTCTTTCTACGTATATAAAGTATGCAGTAATTTTTTATCTTTATTATTTCTCTTGGCTATAACGGAATACATCGTTGCGAACTATTATTGTTGACAAAAGTATGTTATGAAAAGGAGTGCGGGTGTTGGCAGAGGACGTCCCAGGAGAAGTTATATCAATCAGACTAGTGACGATTGCGAGCGGCAGGTAACTTGGCAAGAATAATTAGAAACGCAGAATTAGTTTAGTTTAGGTTTTAGTATAAAAATGTACATGCGCGAACTTACCCCTACTACGCTACAGCTTGTCAAGTTACATGCCGCTCACCTAAAGAAGGGCGATATAAGGAGTACCCCTCTCTACTTATGACGAGTTAACAATGTAAAATGCGAATATCAAGCAACCAAGGATGAGTGACATTATTTGTACTATTTTTGTTTAAACGCAAGTGTAAATAGTTGTCCGACAATAGATGTAATAGCAAGTAATGTGCCACAAATGTGGCGACATTGACATTGCGCCGGGTCAGGGTTTTACTTATATGCACGCAATCCGTTGATTTTCGAGGTCGGCGCGAAATGTATAGCTCCAAGCGGAAATGACGAGGCTAGATTTAACATTGAGATATGTGGTAAATTTACAGGGTAGTAGATAGATAAGGTAACACATTATTATTTCGTGACCAATTACCAACACGCTAAGAAAACTCCTGAGTAGGTCGTATGCATCACAGTGTTTATGAGGTGCCTTCTCTTCACCAACTTCTTCTTGATTAACTTCTTCTTCTTCAACTTTATCTGCTTTTTCAACTTCTTTTTCATCAACTTCTTCAATTTCATTAACTTAACCAACTTCTTCTTCATAAATTCTTATCCATCAAATTCTTCTCAAACTTCTTCTACTTCATCAACTTCTTGTTTCTCTTCTCCAACTTCTTCTTATTCTACTTCATCAACTTCTTCTTCATCTGCTTCTTCATCAATTTCTTCTACTTTTTCTTCATCAACTTCAACTTCTTCATCAACTTCAATTTGTTTTCCTCCTGCATCAACTTCTTCATCATCACCATCATCATGTTCTTCTTTATCATCTTCTTCGTCTTCATCCTAATCATCATGTTCTTATTTATCTTCATCTACTCTATCAACCTCTTATTCACCTTTTTCATATTCTGCTTCTTCGTTTTCTTCATAATCTTCATCATCTTCTACTTCTTTATCTTCTTCATATTCTGCTTTCTCATCTTCCTGTTCATCTTCTGCTTCTTTATCTTCATCATCTTTTTGTCATCGTTGTCTTCGTCTCCATCGTTTTCTTCACCGTCTTCATCTTTTTAATCTTTATCTTCTTTTCCTTTATTTTCATCCTCTTCAACATCTTCATCTTCTTCTTTATCTTCCTCTTCTTGTTCTTCTTTATTTTCATTTTCTTTATATCATCATCATCACCTTCTTCATCTTCTTCTTCTTCAACATTTTCATCTTCTTCTTTATCATCGTTTTCTTCATCATCATCTTGTTGTTCTTCATCCTTTTCTTCTTAATCATCTTCTTGTTTATTCTTCTTCTTCGTATTCACCTTTTTCATCCTCTCTTTTAACTTCGTCTTCTTCTTTATCTTCTGGACTGATTAGTCAGAACAGACAGACAAACAACAATTTTAAAAATTGGTTTTTGTCCCTATACCTGCCCTGTTCTCATTTTATATGCGGTCGGTACAACCGGTTTTCGTTCCCAAGTCGATCTATTATCCGTAATTTCAATCGTCACTTCCTTCTTAATCATGTCATCTTTCACGCAATCCGTCCATCTTTTCTTAGTCCTCCGCCTACCGACATACCCCTCCATACTCAGGACTAAAACTATACTTGTTGTCTTATTGTTTCCCCCTCTTCACATACACATACAATGCTTACCTTTCGCTTCTTAATCGTCTAAGTCGGGGATTTTTATAATTGTTCTTCAGTGTATATGTGTGTTGGGGCTGGCCGAATGGAGAGTGAATTGACGATTAAAACGTTCGAGCTGTCATTCACTCTGACACAACCCCAAGCTCTAGCATAACGGGGAACCTGGTAGCAATCATTACACTACGAAGAGTGACGGCAATCGGGTTGCATCGTGGATACGCACTACGTGTTTGGTGAATTGTCGTTACATGAAGCCGGTCTACTTCCTATACTATCGATCCAAGATTACATTTTGTAATGTCCTAATGTATTTCGCTACGTGTCATTCTCCTTACCCTAACGCCCGACGCCCGAACTATTCAAGATGGAGTTAAATGTCAAAGCAACCTATCTCTACGTTCCTATTTATATTTGTTGTACGTAAATCAACATCATAAGTTGCTTCAAAAATTTCAATTTTGGTTTTATTTTAAATTAAATATCGTTAAGTAAGGTATCGATCTATCGATATACATACATCCGTACCGTACATTTTTCCGGGATAGATAGTAACCTATGTGCTATTCCAGACTATAATCGAGCGAGCGAGCGAGCTTATGTTTTTCTTAAAGACCGGCAACGCATCGCTTGTTCCTCTGGTGTTGCAGGTGTCCATGAGCGACGTTGATCACCTCAGTGCTCTCGCTGCTCGTTTGCCCCCTTCACTTATTAAAAAAAATTCATACCCCAGCTCATCCTATGAAAATCGATTCTTAAAGTAAACTTCAATAAACCATTGTAACTTAACAATAAAATTCAAAGTTGAATACAAGAATAATAAATGAAAAAAACTTGGTCGTAACTATTCCATTTTCCACATTTGAGTTAAAGTTACAAAAAGAGGAGCAAATTACAAAGAGAGGAATGAGTTTTTACAATACCGCTAAAATCACCGCTTTTGTATAGGACCTTTAGTGCATATATTTAGGGAGAGTTTCTTAATTTCTGGCGCACTTTACAAATCCGATCAATACGACGTTCGGCATAAAGGTAGTGATATTTACTACAGGTTGTAGCGTAATCTAAATTGTAACTTCACGTTTCAGTGCCGTACTCATGCATTTCCGGCAAACCGGAAATGTGAGCGACAACAGTAGCCAAAAATAATGATCATTATGTATCCACGCATCATCCATAAAACTGAATCTAGAGAAGCGATTCCTGGAGCACGCGTACCCCTGGGTTTTCGATTCCTTCAAAAAATTATTTCCAGTGTCACTTTGTCATTTAAAAAATAAACGCGTACATACGTTATAAATTAATTACGTGTGGTAAATGTACAATGCGCTACAAGTATACATAACGTCACCAGTTACGCGTCGTATGATGAAAATGCACGAGTAGACAGCAAGCTATTATTGGTTATATTTAAATAAATGCGATTTGCATTCGAGTTACGAACTTGTTCACAGCGGGGTTGCAAACAGGAGGACGCGATGTGAAACAAAATTTATGTACCTCGAAACCTTGTAACGCATTTATTGGCAAATAGATTAGAGTAAATAAATATTAAAATGTAAATTTGGTTATCTTAATTGATTTGGCAATTACAAGTATGATAAATAAACCTCAGAAACTCCACAATATTTTTCATCCGTTGTTTTGATTTTTGTTGGCAAAATAATTCGCAAAATATTTTTCGTTATATGTGAAATACAAAGGTTGTGTACCCCTGGCGTACTGCAGGAGGCATGGATGTGCCGTGCACAGCTATCGCGGCGGCTCGGTTAGGAGGAAACGCGCAGTCTATATCCGCCGAGGTCGATATCGTAGTTTCCTGCCTACAACCAGGTAATAAACGTTCTGATCTGTAAATACGTAGTTTCGGTACAAATTTCGCGAAAACCAACGTCGAATGATATTTGTACATGCGTTGTTATGGTCGTATAATTCGACTGTTTTGTAAATTTTCGGGTTAGTGTGGTGTGGTTTTATTACATTTCGGTTTTCATTGCCTTCCTGGATATCAACTATTTATTGAGTATTTGTAAGTTATGGCATTGCTGTGTTTACCTTAGTATAAATTCTGTCCCACCTCATTACTATTAAAAGTTTAAAAATGTAATCAATTAAGAAATCTTCTTAATGTGTTTTTCCTAAGGCGTAGACCCCCTACGGGTCTTGAAAACTTTAACTTGTATGAATAAAACTTTACGAAAACCATTTAAGCAGTAGCACGGTAAATGAACATGCATTATTTATATTTTCTTTTTACTACATAAAGTCATTGAGATAGTTTCAAGGAATGGAAATATAAAATGAATCATTGGCATTCGGGTAGGCGGCACGTCAATGCCGGTAGATAATCTGTGATGCTGCCGGCATCAGGCGACATGCCCGGGGACAGCGATCATATGAGATGTGACTCGAATCACGAATTTGACGAGGCCGAAAGGTCAAATGACCTTCATTGTATGGCCTTATTGATGCGCTGTACTTTATTAAAAACACAGGAAATCTGTTCCTAAATTTAGAAAGATTAAGGCAGTCATATTCAATTCAGACCAATTTACGAATTGGAACGGTTGTGTCATCCGAGTCCACAACTAGTTTGGTTTTCGGTTGATTGTCGTTTCTGTAACGACGGTAATCAGCATTCAGTCCCGACAGCGGCGAGAACGGATAGACTAAGAGCTATAGCATCGTATGATTAAAGTTTATTTTGCCAACTGGGAACGGTAGCCATTAGTCTGAAAAAAAATTCAATTCAATTCATGGGAAAAACCCATGTTCATAATTAAAAAAAATTCTACGTTTTCTATCAGTATTTCACTTTACGTCAGAAAGTACATTACACAACATATTTCAAATGCATAAACTTTTGAGCATCTTGACAAATGTGCGTTACTCTTATATTTCCCTTTTTTGACGAATAAGAAGTTGACAAATGTGCCGTTACTCATATTTTTCATTTTTTGACGAATAAGAAGTTGACAAATGTGCCGTTACTCATATTTTTCATTTTTTGACGAATAAGAAGTTGACAAATGTGCCGTTACTCATACTTTTCATTTTTTGACGAATAAGAAGTTGACAAATGTGCCGTTACTCATATTTTTCACTTTTTGACGAATAAGAAGTTCAAGTCGAGACTAGATTTCATTTTAATTGTGAATGTACATCAACTAAAAATAAAGTTCGCTCCTGAATTTTGTTTCAAAACGTTCATACAGCATATTTTGTATTTAATTTCGATTCCATTGTGAGTGAGGATAAGGTGTTGTTGGATTCGTATCATTTCTCTTAGTGTCATAGCTAATACAGTCAGGCAGGTTTTTTAAAAGTTACTATTACTTGTGTCATATCATTTATTTAAGGCTACATCATATAAAATTAAATTCGCCAACCTTCAAGTAAACGCATTTGGATTGCGCTAAAAATATCTTAAAGATGAAAGCGACCAACACCATCCACTTATACTCCATGCTTGGCTCGAACTTTAGGACAGTCTCGCTTCTTCAAGGGAGCGTGGTCATCCTAGTCGCTAGTGACGAGGTTAGGATTCCTCACCGATATTTGTGGACCATTTACTATTGTCATTGTTTGTATTCCATTAATACAAGGAAAAGCGTTTGTTGGCCGCCGTCGGCCGACAGACAGTGCGCTATTATACTCCTATCACGTGTCGTTACTCATTATTCAATGTTGTTTCTAATAGATGCCTCATATCTGTACTACGATAGAAATAACACGCTTTAATCCTCACGTAACAAAATTCACGTAGAATCTTTATAGGATAGCAATCCGTCCAGGGTATCGTCAAATCAACATTAAATATTTTAAAAGCAGATCAATATATGTATATTTGAATTTTATTTAATATTAAGCGACGACACAAAATAGAAGACACCCTAGTAGATGACTGTAGAAGATACTCTTTAGAGGGGGTTATGCTATACTGCATATCTGTCTTTCACCTTGGAACATAAGATGGTAGACCATCCGATATTCTAAAAGAGGAAAATCAATCGATCATGACAAAATTATCCAACGAGTAGGTCATTTCATTTGACACATTCTTCCTTCCCTCTTATGTCTATTCGAACAATATTAGCCTTGTCCTTTAAGAATTACCCTTGGCTAGAATACCCATAAATTTATTTGATGATCATGCGTGTCAAAGCCCTATACAAACGGCGGTATTAAAATCTATGATCTAAAGTCCTTTTATATTTCTAGGACTCCTTTATCTAACACGAGATTAATCGAATTGTTCATTACACGGGTTACATTTAGTTCTGAACCAGTGAAGGTCTGGACTTTATCCAAGATTCCACACAAAATATATGTGACACGGAAAATTTGGATCTAGTGTATTATGTATTTAGATCGGTGGCGTGCCGAATCGTAAGTTCGTCCTCAATGTTTACAACAAGAGGTAAATACTATACATTAAATTGAGAATACTTTATGTTTGGATATGTTAGTTTCAAGCCAAATATCGTGAGAACGACAACTGGCGGTGGATAAACTTAGAATAAATCAGTGCTATATAAGATTTAATCTACCTAAATAATGTTGTAATGAAGCCATGAGACAATAAATACCGTAAGTATAAATACATTATTATATGGTAAGTATTGTAGGTGTTGTTTAAATATTTGCAATCGGAATTTCGGAATATAAATACAAAAGGTTAGAACGCTATTGTTGCATTAACCTTTCCGGTTCAACGTTTAGTAGCTGAAGAATTTATATTCAGCGCTGTGTATTAGCCTCTTAAATTCAGAGAAGGATTGTGCGTTATTGTTTCCATAGCTGTGGGCATAAATTATGCTCTTTAGACAATAAAGAGGGCATCGTCCGGGCGGCGATGACGTCGGCGGCTGCTATTTGCGTCCGTTTGACTGGTAACTGTCAAACTGCAGATTAGCAAGTGCAGAATGCCTGGTTTTGCTTTTGATTTACACTACAGTGCGCACTGCACAGTGCGCATTACACAATGCGCACTGTGCATTGTGGTACATTTAACCCACTTCAGATATACGCCCGTGTTTAATTGTCGGCCAACAGCGGCCCTGGGTCTACTCAATTTATATATAGGACTGTTGATGCTGCAGCTAATGAAACCGAGCGCAAAATAAAGTGCTAATTGAAACGGATTAAACAGTCATTACGCTAATCATTATTATCTGTGTAATTTTTGTTGTTTACAATGCGTAACATTAGTGTGTTTTTACGAATAAACGTTTCGGTGGATGGAAATTAATGGCGCCTCTTTTGATTTTATGATTACGAAGAAAATAAATGTACAAACTTGGTTTAATTTTTTTGCATATGACATTATAATAGCTAACCAGTATTACCAGTTTGACCGGTCCTCGATCCGCGAGATGATTATAGCTGATGGTATCAAATCGTGTCAAAAGAGGATACATGAAAAAATTGTGGTCAAAATATGTTTCGTAATTTAATTTAATTTTGATTAACATTTGTATTTTTGTATATATTTTATAGGCAGCTGCTAGTTATTTGAAATATTGAATATTTGTTTGTGATTGATTTTTTATAAACACCGTCTAAACAGTTCTAATAAATAATATTGTCAAAAACTCCAAATTGTTTTTTTTTAAATTCTGTTTTATCGTTATGGGTTATCGTCGCTACGCTAGTGAAAATTAGCGGCAAAAAGCGAGCTTATTTATTATAATGTTGAATGTGTATGGAACGCGGTGTTTGGAAGTATATAAATCTATGTCGCTGGTGTTTATATTCAAAAAGTAAAAACAAAAAACAACTTAACCTATAACAATGATATTAATCATTCTATAATTTAGGTTTCACTACAATCTTTATGAAAGGAGAAGAAAGTCAAAATTAAAATGTTTGATAAATAAAAAAGTGCAGATAAAATATGAAGTAGATTTGTAGACTTGTATTTATTTCTATCAGTAAAAGCTCCTTCGAGAAGGGTCTGTCGTAAGCTCTTTTTAAACTCTCTTGACATCGGAGAACAAAGCCTGGGATTGCTGTATCCATCAATTGAAATATGGACCAATACTTATACGTTTCAAGTACTTAATTTGGTTACTTGGAGGTTATGTACATGCGTTACTTAGTTCCAAAACATCATCATAGAAATATATCTAAATTTTAATAATACACACTATTATCTGATCTCTTTAAATGAATGTAGGTCGGTACTTACATATTATTTTGATGTCCGCATCGCATTGCGGTTATCAATACAAAAGAATCCAAAAATATGAAATTACCTCAAATAAAATAAATAAGCACACTAAAAGAAAATAAATATGCACGTAATCCAATGGTGTCCAAATAGGATAAGATTGTCATTTGGCACTATCTTAGCATACTTTTTTCTTATAAACATAGACTTATATGCTTTTAGGTTACATTATAGGTACTTCCATTATCGCCATGGTCAGTATGTCACCTGCCTGAAGAACTGGACTGGACCAGCACGCCCCCTACCAACACTGTCGCTCACTTTTGCAACATCTTTACAAAGTCGCTACCGCTGTCTGTTCCCTTAGATCTTTCAAACTAGGCAACGGATTTTAATGTGATTTTCATCAATAGAGAGAGTGATTCAATGGGAAGGTTAATATGTATAATACCTGCATAATATAATATTATAGTAGAGAAACTCAAAGATTTGTCGTAAAAAACATATTTTTGTGGCTGAACCTTACAAGATATCTTACTATACCCATTTCTTCTAAAAAAATGGTCACGTACAATGCTGCGGTAATTGAAAAGCCATTTAGATGGATACACTAAGAACCTTTGTCAACGTAAATACGTTAGTTGCTTTAAGCATTTCATGCACATCATGATAATCTTTGACACCATAGAATTTAAATAAATATTTTTATTTTAATAGAGTTATCGCAAAATAAAACCAATTCGCGCGAAAAATCAAGCACCACCTGCGCTTGATTTTCAAAGTGCTTTCAATTAAGGGACCCGGGTATAACCATACAGCTAATAAGGTAACACAACATAAATTAATTCTATGCAGAACAAAGTTTGCCGAGTCAGCTAGTTAATGACAAAAAAGCAGGGAAGAAGTTACAAAGCTCTTTCTTCATTTCAACGTGCCCGAACGACCGAAGCCTTTTTTTTTTGTAGGGGGGGAAATCTTCTGAAGATATCCTGTCCTCTGGGGGAAAGACAGGATGATGTGGGATTTGACCCACTAAAACCCCCTCGGTGGCCATCTTGGGGTGCAAGAAGAGGGGCTCTGGGATCTCCAACGAAACGCACCAGTGCGAACGCACCGACCGAAGCCTAGCCTTCTTAATATTAGTCTCAACTTAAAACAATAGTAATATATCATTTTATTTTTTTTCTTTCAACATTATCTTGAATCCTCGTTGAGTCATGCCTAGCATACTTTACAAAATCAATTACGTAATTGAAACTGAGAATTGTTCTCACAACCGACGTCTTGCCACTATTGTATGCCCGGTATTGTTAGAATTATTAGTAATTGAGTTTAATAACTGATATAAGTAAACAGGAAGCGATTTGAATCTTTTGATCACCTCACTATTTACATTTTAATTACATTAAAATTAAAAATATCCTTTATTTACCTTTATAACTTCAAGAAATTTACAAGCTATTTTTATTTTCCTTTAAATTGATTTTAATACATAGTTCTAGAACATGCTAAGAATGTCTCAAATAGCGCACTCTGAAAAGCGAAATGAATATATATATACAGATGTATAAAATTGATGTGTCTGTTTGTAATATCAAAATAAAATTTCCGTACTAAGTACACATGACCGTACATACTACATTATAACAAAAATAATTTGTTTTCTGACTGTCTTGTCTGTTTGGATGTTTCGGGTAATATCCGAAACGACTGAACGGACTTTAATGGGACTATTACTGGGAGATAGGTAAAGATCTAAGGAATAACGCAGGTGAATTTAATTCTAGGAAAGTAATCAAGGTTCGCCGAAAAAAATGAAAAACTTGAAATTGTGAAAAAAATCATACATGCAGAAAGCACCGCTCACTGCTTCCAGTGTCACAAGGGTTGCCTTAAGCAGTAAAATAATAAAAACCCTTTGCTTGCGTAGTTTTTTTACGTTTCTACTGTTCCGTTCGTCCGTTAATTTTGAATGTTCAGATGGGTTCTTACAATTAAAGTAATAATTTAATAAGCAATGTTTTGTCATTTGATTTTTTACAGTACAAATCGATCATATTAAGTACATTGAGCTTTGAAAAATGCATTTCC
>JWHW01027284.1:177635-199512 GCA_000931545.1 Papilio glaucus
CCGGGACGGGGCTACAAAAAATGGAAATAGGTTAGGTTAGGGATATTATGGAACATACGTAGTATCAGTAAGTTCCATAATATCCCTATTATATTTTTATACTTATATTTTTGTTCGCGTACATTTTAATAAATATTGTGAACTTGATTGTTTCTCTTCTTCAATCAATGTATCTAAAACACATATAATAAACTCTCTATCCCTTGAATTCGTCGTTAAGAGGTAGTAATGTAATTTGAAAAAAATGCAAAAGTCGATTCGCAAATAAGAAGAATAAGATTAACCTTCGTATGAGTACGTGTACGAAAAAACATTTTTATTGATTCCCACGCGGACGTAGTTTCATAATAGTTCTCTTTTTATAATAATCGAGAAGTTTAGTTACAAAATAAAAGCATAGAGACGATTTATTGCTTTAAAACAATGTAACATGTTAACTCAAGTATGTAGTAATTCAGTAACAACCCTCTCCTACCTGTCCCGTACCCGTATCTCGCTGCTTGCTCGCTGCTTCATTCATTTTCGATGTCCGGTATTACACGGCTAAAGTAAAAACGCCCCGGCTGTCGAATGTCATACCGCCCCTTCGCCTCTCGCCCAACGTTTCGCCACATATTATTATCCGGCTGACGAAAACGGCGCGCGCTCGGCGCCCGCCACCCGCCAACCAGTCAGTCATCGAGCGGCGGTCTTTAGAGGTGCTATTGCGAATATCTGTAAAATATATTTTAAACAGTTTAAGTGATAAGCGCGCTTTTTATTAAATCGTGAATAAAAGCAGAAAAGCCCATAGGAATTCAGTGATCCAAAACAGTGCCAGTGCAGTGTAAAAATATCATAACCAAATTGTTTCCGTAATCCGCGATCGTTTTACTTTTGTGCTGTGTTTATGTTGGAAGCGCGGCGCCCGTTCCGTCCGGCGTGCTGGAGGGACGTCGCCCTCGACTAGTCCCAATAGAGGTGAGGATCTAAAACGATTTTTTTTTGTTGGTGAGCTTCACGAAAGCAGGGCTAATGTTGATATATGGCTAGTAGAAAGCCGGTTTACTTGACAGACGAAAGATGTTCGGATATAAAATCCGGTTACGAAACACCGGCTCCACTATTTGATGTTTTGGTTAAAATGAAAATTATGTATCTCAAAAGTAGGTGACGTGAATTTTTGGTTACGTGGATAGATATTATTATATCGTAAAATAGTTTCCTTGTGCATTTTTTGAGTTAATTGCAATACGGTGTTTTAAATGATATAGAAAAATTTCGAGTAAATAACTTCAGTGCATCGCAGATGTATTTAATTAACATATAATATTATTATTGAAGTTTTCTTTATGTAGTGTTAAGTTTAAGTTTTATTATTTACTAAGAGTAATGGATATAAAATGCCTGAATATTATATAAATATTTATTTATATTGACAACAAACGGTATAAAAAAGGTTAGCAATATTTTATCCATAAATATTATTTTCATCTCTGTATTTTTTGTTAAAACCTTAATCTTAATATTTATACGATAAATTGTTAGTCAAGGAAGGAAATATTTAAATTTCGAATTAAAATGTAGCACTAATTCAGAAGATAAGCAGACCGTAGGACGAGTATTACTGGGTGGCTTGCATTCGCCGATGTCATGCGGGCTAAAATATAACATTTTACGACATTCTTACGCAATTTAGGAATCCTTCTGTACTAATTGATGGCTACATTATGCATACAGAAATGGCATGTGGCAAATTACAGCCTTAATTAATTCATTTAATTAATAAAAAATCAATGATTTACTGTATAAGTCAACAAAAATGACTTCAAAAGGTAAAATCTAGAATCAAGAAGTCAACCCGTTTAAGGTGATTTAAATTAGAGCAATTCGAAATATACAAAATAGGTATCTAGATAAGCGCACATGGAATCTGCATTAGTGCTAATTAATTTACCGGGTCCTGGGTATTAATAATTAAAACTCCGCTTTACTCATTGTAGAAATAGGGTTCGGTTGACAGAGACAACGATGCATAATGAATGGCTGAAGTTTTTAGTCATATATTTATGTATGTAATTATTCGATACATATAAATGGTTCTATATGGGTTTCATCACTGTTCTGTTCTAACTATAAGAATGAATATGATTACAGTTTATAATTCTCGATAGATCCGGCGATCAGAAGGCCGATTTCCGATCTGTAATTCATAGATACAAAAATGATTTAATTTTCATAATTTTACGTCCAAAAGAAGGCACTTAAATGTTATGCTCTGTGTGATCGTGCAAAACTAAGTGTACTCGTATATTTAAGACCTAATGGAATTGTAGTACACACACCTTGCGCGTGAAAAGTGTGAGAATAATTATTAGGTATATCTTTAATGGAAAAGTAGTATTTAAATATATATCGTTATTAAGACATACAATAACAATATCAACTAATGATATTTGCAGCGTTGCTACCGCAAATTCTTGTTAGAGCATATTTTTATGCGTGACCTAGTTTTGTAAATCTACTTCAGAGCTCTTCTCGAAAACCTGGGAAAGCGCCGGCAGTAGAACGAACATGATATGCTTTATTATTTTAACTCATGACTATAACAAAAGGAGAAGGTAACAAACCTTACGCCGCCCTGAGGTTGATATTCTTTATTGTTTTAAAAAAAACGATTTCGATCCGGCTGATTCCCATTTTGGGATCGACAGATTCCTGAACTTAAAAAGGGTAATCGTTACAACGGTGTTTCAAGACATTAAGGCGATTACGGATTTTATGTTTTTTTTTGCCGCACCTTTTTTTTAATCTGAGGAAACGTGTATGCATATCTCCCCTTGCAGGGCCATGCATGGATTAGGTCGGACTCGCACCGACTAAAGCTTACAATGTCCCTCCAGTGCAAGTCGGCGTGGCTACGGGAATTGTCATCACATCTGCGAAGCCGCCTACGTAAGCCGCCAACGCACATCTATCCTTAGGGAGCATGAGTCTCACCACGCTCCTCCAGAAAGGCGCGTCGGGACACCAAGCGGGCCCTCTTACACGGCTTTTAGTTTAGTAATGGGTAACGGATTCCTCCGAATCCGCCACCTGATAGCCATGAGGCCCAGAAAAGTGAGTGGCCTTCTCACCTCTTAGTGATCTAGTCTTAGGTCCCGTCGCCGACCACTAAACGACTGCAAGGGATAGGCTTAATGGCGTGAAGGAAAACCGTCTTCCCTTTACCCTCTCCAATACCAGCGCTCCCCTCCCTCCGCAGCTGTCATTTCCTTAGTAGTTATTTCCTCCTCCATCCATCTACCTCATAGATACATATTTATCTTTCTCACTACGTCCGCAGAGGGCTCTATAATGGAATGTGAACATAACGTCACAAAAGAGAAAACAAATGTTTTAGCAACAAACGTAGACACAAAATTAAAACATAATACCATTACTGCCATTACTTGTAACTTTCTTCGATGGTAAAAAAAGTCATCCGAAAACAAAATTTTGCGGTATTTTTTTCCCGCGTACCGCTCGTTCAAAAAATGTCCAGTATTTTTACGGAAGACTCATAGTCCCAGGTTTTCATTTAATACTCTTAATAGTTAATTACCGTGGTTCTGCTTATCCCCATCTGAAAAATTAAGATTTTGTCCTTACGAACATTATTTCGTTGGATTCGCTGCTTTAATGATCGCTGGTGTCCTAACTGTGCGAGGTCGGCCGGTCCTCTTACGATCTTTGAAGCTTGAATCTTCAGTGTAACGTTTGATAGTGCGATAAACAAACCGTAATATTATATTCAAATTTTGCAGAATATTGAAAATCTTTGTTGGCGAGTTACCACAGCGGTTCAACGCGATAACCGCGACTCTATCTTCCTTCTTCGACCACTCCATATTTAAGAATGAATGAAAATGAATTTCTTTTTTATATTCGGAAAGCGCAAATTCATGTTTAAAATTAGTCGAAGAATATTTGGTCAGTATTCGCCAATTAAAAAAAAAGTTTTGGCAGAACTTATGACCCGACTAATACCTAGTCGGGTATCAACAACAACAAACAAGAAGCTTTTGATCTGATTCAAGCTTTATGTACTCATGGTATATTTTTTATTACGAATTACGTTCAGACCAAACCGAAACTTGGATAACTTTTGCTAGTTGAAGGAGACCTTGTAAATTCAAAAACAAACTTGTTCTAGGGTCTGCTATTGTTAAATTGTTATGAAGCTCATAACTCAATAATCTGCTATTGTGTGACATGAAATTTGAAACTTGTGCCTAAGTAAACGTCACTTCGACGGCGCAACCCGCTGTGTTAGAATTCTTAACAAAAATACTTGATTTATAACCGTTGGTGTAAAGAACCCTTATAGAGCTCTTATAAGAAAATATAATGTATCCGAATACTTAAAATATGGTGCATATGTTATCTGTAACAAAGTATGTAGAAAGCGCATCCATACCTCAATTGTCAAGTCAACGATATTTTTTCGTGTTTTACTGTCGAAAGATTCACCGATACTCGTCCGCGATAAAATCTGAAATACCCAGATTTAAGTAATTGGATTAATTTTCTTAGTTTTTAATAATTATGATAAAGCTGGAACAAGTGATTTCATTGGCAGAGGCCTGGAAATCGAAGTTATAAGACCTAAATCGTAGGCACTACCACCGTTGTTTTATGTAATATATGTATTTCGAACAGCCTTATTATATGTGTTATAATACGATCAATACATTGTATACAGACTAGACTTATTTTATAGACATAGATGCTTGTCATATTTTATGACCAACGACGTCATCAACTATGCTCTGGGGATCTAACCAAGCTATTTAAATGGACAATGTTGTGAACATTGTCCATTTAAATAGCTTGGTTAAATTATTATTAAAAATTACAGATGATTTTGTGCGGACGGTTTTTTTTTAATGTTATATTAATTTTAAAAAATCATGTCAAACATAGTAGTACTGTGTTTTTTTATAATAATGTAATTATTTTTATTTCTCATATTTACGCACAGTCGACACATTCGAACATTCGAAACGTCGGGAACAAAAACAAACGCTATGAAAACCATAAAAATATTTGTTTGTCTTTACTTCTTAAATTCCATAAGCTCAAACTCCAGTGAGGCATCTCTTCGCTGGCTTAACGATAAACAGATTAAAATAAGTTCACTGTAATAACTTTGAAATTAAAAAATAAGTAACTAGAAATTTTCCGTAATATTTTAAATTTTTTTTTCGTTTAGTTTACAATCTAGTTTATAATATTTAAATAGTTTATTTAAGATGTAAAGTATTCTCAAAGAGTATAGACGGTCTCCTTAGGGTGTTACCTGAAAGTGTTATTTAATGTCCGGTGCTGCGATCTCGTGTTTCGATTTTTGCACCTTTCAATCCATGTTGGGGATCAAAGGTGACGACGACACATTGTGGATGGGAAATGCTCGTCACTGAAAATGCCATGAGATGTAAAGATCATCATGTTATGTTTTACGTTGGATAGGACGTATAAACTTTCAAACCAATTCCATGATATCTCTGGATACTCAGTAAAATGTTGCTTAAGTTTATAGATCTGGTGGACAACGAGCTATTTGCCAACTCTTTTGTGTCGAATATCGTAAAATATACATGAAAACGTAAATTCTTAGCACAACATACTAGCTCATTGGTCATAACAATTTTAGGTCGTTAATCTATTGTAAGATTTTTAACGGTCGAGTACGCAACCTGGATTTAGCTGTGTCTAACTTTTAGCACCTACTCCATGTCATTAATAGACTATAAAAATCAAAATATCTCTAGCATTTCACATTACGACTGATAATACATGTAATATTCATGCCAGTAAGGTTGCGTGCACACGCAGCGGTGTGCAATATAAAGCCCTGCTAATCTGTCAGTTTGGACCCGGAGTTGGCGTCGAGCAATTTTATACGGCCGGCATATTTTATATGCCGTGATTGATAGTCCGCAGTATCGCTGTAAATAAATTACACTAATTCCTGTAAATTGGGTTTATACTACTTCATATCGCTCCTACGCATATTCAGAGCTTCAGTGTGAACACACCTTTAGACTCATAAGCTTTTTTTTTTCAAGCTAAAAAAAGCGTATAATTAGGATTACATTTTATGTGCGTTATTTTGATTTCTGTTTGTGAAACTGCTAATAAAATGAACACGTTTTTATGTCTTTTTGATATTTATAGTCCGGATTACGATTTTTTGAAGGATTGTCAGTCTCTTAAATTTGTTTCTGAAAGCTATGCACCACAATCTCTTGTGCAATTGATTCGTGATAGAGTCAACAAAAAAAATTACAATAGTTAGTGGATAGTTTTTATCAGTCCATCTGTCCAATTCTATATATATTTTTGGTAGCATGGGATCAGGGCGTGTGATCCCAGTAGGCGTTTTAAATACGCAAAAGTACCATTCGTAACTTACTATATCTTTAAAACAGTTTATATAAAACGAAGACTACGAATTAAATTATGTTCCATCTTACATTACGTTAATACGCTCAGAAACTTGTGGGTACATCGTGAAGCAACAAACCCATAATTAAGCGGGTCTGGTCCGGTCATAAATCTATTATTAAACGGCTCGTAAAGATAACAATTTGTTTATTTCTTTTTGATATTCATAGAAACGTGACAGACGTTGGCCGTGGATTATTTATCCTGTAGTATCCACTGCGCGCTGTTATACATTTTGAACGGCAAGGATCGTATCAAAACAACGCTGTCTGTTTAATTCGACGGCGCACGTCCGCGTTCAGTCTCGCCGGCCATGTTTAAACGTCAGGAATAATTACTTTTTGAGGAAACGTGCTCTTACAACTTGTTATTTATGAAGAAATGCGTAGAAAAGTCGGTTCTAATAAAGATTTTCGTGTTAAAGAGATTATTATACTATGTTTGTGTGGTAACATTTTCACGGAATAATAAGGTGAAAAATAATCAAAGTGGTGCATGTCAGTTGCAAAGGCTCTTTTACTTTACTTTGTACGTATTGCTTGGATCATATTAGTGGATAGTAAATACATGATTGTCGGGTTATTATCATATTATCAATAGTGACTTGTTTACTTTATTATTATTTACGAGCATTCAATGTTTCCCTATGTTTTTTACGACATGCCATCTAGTTGATTAGCAGATAGGTATCATTTTACCTTTGTTAAGACAATTATGATACAGTAAAGGGCTATTTGACACTCTCGCGGCGGTGTAAGAATCCTTTGAGGAAAGATACTATTCATCAGTCATTTTTTATTAAGGATCCATAGGGCCTCAACGCGTGGCGCCGTGCATGAGATACACAGGCGACGTCGGGTACAAAGTGTGCTAGCTGTTATAATAAATGGTAAAATATCGTTAACGTTTGCCACATCAAACCCTATTCATTTTTTTTCGCAATATACACTACTGTATAAGCAGATTATTCTACCGGGTGACCTCATTTTATGTTGAATGATTGGTATGAAACATTATGAACATTATATTGTTAAGTTTACCCTCAGGCACCGTTATAACGTGAACAGCTTCCGCCACGTTATTGGACGTAATAAATTGAATCGTGTCGTGGAATACGTTCGCGCGTGTTTTCACTTCTAAAATTTGTAAATTATTATAACGTTAAATTCCAAACAACATTGTTGATTGGCGGCAATTACATGTGATGTAGATTCTTCTTTATATCACTAAGCAACGAGTTCATTGTGGTATTCTTCAGTTAAGAGATGATACGCCTATTTATGTGTATAATGTGTTATCCAGAATACCAAATCTTTTTCAGTTTTGCTATTACATTAACTTTAAAAAATGTCAGGAATTTTACTTGGTGTTTGGAAACAAGTTTAGTAGAACCAGGCACCGCAGTAGTAGTAGTACGGCAAATTTACGACCCTAGCACAACAAATTGACAACTATTGTAGTAGCAAAAGTAATATCCACTACGAAAATGTCAGTCGTAATTTACTTATCTAATAGTTACCACTATTCCAATGAAATAAAATTGAAAAAGCTCTTCAAGTTTTCAATCTATATTTTCAACTGGAATCAATATCGTTCTTCGTAACTATGGCGCAGACTGCCGCAGACTGTAAATTGGGATGAACCCTGTATTTTTCCCGATAGTTTTTTTTCTAAAGAACGCTTGCCTGGTTCTATCGTGGTCGTGATACGTACAAATATTAATTCTGAAACTATAACTTTTAATTTGCCTTTTGTATTTAGAAATCTTTTTGATCAATTATACCCCCCAGGCGAGTCGCCTTCTAGTTCGCAAGAAGTGCGGCTCAAAATAATAGTTGCTTATTATTGTGTTATATTGTAATAGATTATTGACAAAAAAAAATATCGACCATTGTTTCAAAGCAGAACAGGTCATCAAGAAAATGGTGTCAAATCTTAGAAGGTCATGAAATTTCTAGTCAGGGATCGAACTTAGACCCTTAGGTTGCAAGTTGAGGGTATTAACTGCTGAGCTATCCTTATAGTGTTCAGAGGATTTTACTAGTCATTTACGATTTCTAAATTTAAACCTTTACAGTGACTTTAACGATGTGAAACTTGAAGAGATGTTTTCTTTTAATCAGGAGCAGTATTTTTTGTGTACGCAATAAAATGGTAGTAACCTAGCGCTGTGTTTACAAGACTTCTGGTTCCGCAAAGCACTGCAACAGGATTTATAAACACATAAAGTAGTTTGTGTCGGACATGTGCCGAAGTGTCAATATTTTCAAACCGCATTCGTTTCGTTGCCGAGGTGTGGCTAACACGGTATTTGTTTTTGTTACCTAATTGAGGAGTACTTTGCCAAATTAATTTATGTAATAAATAAAATGGTATATGTATCATTTTATGTGAATAGGTGCAATTAAAATATTTATATTAAAGAAAAAAGTTAATTACGTTAACTCACATAATTAATATTAGTAAAATCAATTCTATTCTATTTGTATAAATTAGAAACGGAAATGAAAAAATAGTAGAAAAAATGAGAAAAAGTAGTACCGTCTGGAAAGTTGATTTTCCAGAAACTTGTTATGTTTCTTACCAGAAGCATACCTACGAATTTTCATATCTGTTATTACAACGATTAAGTAAATTCCACAACTCACTCCCTACACGGTTCGTTTGACAAATCTTACCCTATGTCTAGAAATAATGTTTTTCCATGCATACTTTGATCGCACCTCAATACATTAATATTATCAATTGTACCCTAGTTTTATTTTGATTAGCTTTTGATACGGGTTTAACGGTGTCTGATTGAAATATAACAAAAAACCGTGTAATAAAATAATAATAATAATATGCGCTCACGCCCGTAACCCAGAGGGGTAGGCAGAGACCACGGATTTTCATTTGGCACGATCTACGCATACATGCTCGTCGGTTATGGGTGCTCCTTATATCAGCCTTTTTTAGTAAGCCACTAATCTGATCGATATAAGTTCTCCTAGGGCGTCCCCTACCAACACTGCCACTCACTTTTGCAACATAAATTTGTTTCGTTATTCTCTCTTCATTTCAACATGCCCGAACCACCGAAGCATGCCTTTCTCAATTCTAGTCACAACATCCACTTTTAAGCCATAATAAAACTTCAATTTAATACAGACCAAAGCTGTTACTGCTGTTACTTAGATCAATCGCTTAAAAGAAATACTAAGAAACTACTACTAAGAAGTTAATTAAACACGTTACATTTGAATACCTTTTAACTGAATAATAATAGCATTGAACAACAATTTACCATATAAACTTTTAATATAAATTCAACCTTAATTCGATACTTAAATTTAAAAGCACGCAAAAAATAATAATTTCAAGGTATCATCTTTTATTTGTTTGTAAAGTACTATAATGATGACCCCTAAGTCGATCGCCTTGAACAATACAATTTGTAAGTAGGCAGGTGGAGCGACGCGCGACACGTGACCATTGTTGTAAGGCTTCTTCGTACATCCAGTGAAAATATCAACAAATAATGTCAGGGGATCAGATGTGCCTTGTCCGACGTCATATTATGTTAGCTCCGTCTACTTTATTAACACAATATGTGCCTTTGTATTTGTTTTTCCCACTTTTTGTTCTACAATGCGCCCACAATATTTTTTAAACAGTACGACGTATGGACTCATTAAGATCTAAATATAGATAAATTGATAAAATAAATTATAATTTCTGTGATCTCGTATGTTGAGCTTAGCCTAAAGAATTAGAAGACCTTTGGAAATTGTTTTCATCACATGACTCATTAATTACAAAAGTATATCAAAAGTAGATGTATATAAACTTATGCAGTGCCATGTTGGATCCGTATGGACATACATGCTACAGATGTTGCTCTATAGGTTTTAGTATCCAATAGTGCCAACATGACACGTTTATATGAGCGGATGTCCCTTTATATTTATACAGTTAAGCCATCTTTACTACTGTCTATGCGCTCCGGATGTCATACTTATTGTCCTACTAAGTATATTCTGGTCTTTTAGCTACCTTTATTTTTAACTTCTATATTTCAATAATTAATTGTTATAGTTTTTTAAATTATTTTAAACATTTATAGTGTCTTACGTCAGTCTTGTTATTTTTTTTTTACTTTTTAAATTAATATTAATATAATACTTATTATGCTTTGATTGTTTTCGGTTAAATGGCCGATCTTGATCCATATATTTTATCTGTTATTGGTTAATTTAGATCAATTAAAAGCACAGCGAATATTTTATATAAAATCTTACTAAAGTACAAATACCTACTGTGTGCTCGTATCGATTTAATGTCGTAAAACTCTTGTCCTAAAAAAGTTTTTTGTTTCTTAAATTGGATAGCTATCTGACCGTCGTATATGAAGTATCAAGGTTTGAATTAATTAATTGAGGCTTATATCGTATATGACGCGATGTCCTACATTAATACAGAATTGTTTATATATTCCGAATAATCGAAGCGATATTGAAATGGTGCGTCCATCAAGCATTCAATTATCATCCGCTGGAGATTCGATTTCAATACGTGTAACCAATCTGCATATCTTTTGACTATGTAGTACGAAGTTATAGCGGATATGTGTAATAATATACCTCAATTGCATGCAATATTCTCGATTGTCTTCTTTGGAATCGTTAATGAAGGTTAAGGGTATTTGTAAATCTTTCTATTACCTAATTATTAGCCGAATAAAAATTAATTATCACTTAAAATACTTGTTGGTGTCCCTTAGTTGAGGTTCTCTTTTTATCAAATTAACTCAGAGCGAATAATAGGATCTATGAATTTTTTAACATTCTTTTAAGCATTATTCTGATATAACTTAAATATTATCGGAATAACAGAAAGTTACAACCATGACGAAGGCGAAGCCAACATCATGAGTGAAGGTAAAGCCCAGAGACTTCGCTAGATGGGTCACCTCTGGAGAAGAGGATCGTAGCGTCAATGCGTCCTGTAGAGTGTATAGACCTGTCGGCCGGCCCAAGTACCGCTGGAAGGTTGCTGTGGAACTTGACCTGCGCGAGTTCCAAGCCGAAAGAAAAATCCGAACACAGGACAGTGGCGTAGGCGCTCTATTTTGTCGGAGTAAGACGTTGCGGACGGCGGAGTAGTAGTACAACTATGACGTTTAGTCACCAGCTTTGGCTGTTTAGTGTATCCAATTACTTTTGATACTACTATTTTCACTAGCTTGTTTCATAGCAAGATATGATTGTTGTTAAAAAACAAACGTCATTTACCATGCATGGCGGCCATTACACTTCTTATAATTTTATCGGAAATGTTATTTTGTGGAAATCGTGAGTTAAAGTGCAGGGAAATTATGAGATACGGATCGCTAATATTATAGGGTAATGTGTAAGTTGTTTTTCGAAAATATTTTGGAATTCACGGATTTTAACGTAAAAAACTTTGTTTACAAAAATCACATCTTGCTGTGAAACAAGGTTTACCTTTTACACTACTCCGCGTAGCCTAAAAGTGTAGTTAGCGATAAGCGAGGAGGGTAACATACTAATTACAGTTAAAAACTTCAGAAAAACGTGAATAGTTATAGTCTTTGAATACCAAGCAATGATATTATAATAAGCTGCTTACGTCATGTGTTTACATTTACACTTAACTGACTAACACTAGCTGTCATCTTTTTTCTTATTATTTTAATTCCGATATCCTTTTTACAACATTTGGCATGTGTGAATGTTGCTGTGATTGTTGATTTTGTATGAGTAACATATCTATTGTGTAAAATATCATTGGTCCACACGTAGTTGATTACAAAAATCAGCTCGTTAAAATTTAGTAATATGTAAAACAGACGCGAGTGATTATTTATATTTAATCATACAATTAAAAAGCCTTATTTGGGAAACGAAATCTCAGAAGTTATAACCGTTCAAATGATAATCGAGAAATGTATTCGACATTCGTTAAAACGAATTTTCTCTCCGAGAACTCAAGTTCATTCGGTAATGGGCACCAAATTATCGTGTAATTGCTTTTATACAGATAAAGTTGGTCTGTATCGTTGATCGTTCACTTCAACCTGACCTGAGGTACTGGAATTTGATTCTGTTTCATTTTATTGCACGCTTTTATTAGTAATTAACGAGAAGGTTGATCTTATGCTACAAATTAATGCGACTTTCGTGGTATTTAGGACAGTAAAGTAAAAGTTAATTTCACTTCTGCACTGTTCATTGTTTTTATTTTACCGTACGTAAGGATATTCAATATGCACCTGCTCGAGTTTTTTAACTGCCATTGGACATCAAACATCCTGTACTAAAATTGTGGATTCAATGTGCACAACTTTAGTACAGGATGTTCTATACCATAGTCGGTTCGAATTCTTCCTGATACTTGTGCCATTTTATAGTTTTTACTGTTGCTACCGCAACATCTACTTTTTAATCTTAAGAGTAGCGTACAACCTTGTGTCAGGATGTAACATCTTGTACGCGGGTGGGATACACGAGCTGTTGTATTTAAAGGTCCAGGGTATCTCTAATTTAACACTCAGTAACCGTCGCTTACAATTATTTACAAAAATCTTGGGTTTGTATGTATCATCATTGACACAAACCGTGTCCATAGTAATGTAATTAATAGAATATTCGTTTTGATTCTTTTCAATTGTTTGGTCTTCCAAACAATTGAAAAGAATCAAAACTAATAATCTCTTGAACCGACCACGTAACCCGTCACTTAGATGGAGAGTTAAGCAGCGACGTAAAGCTGCGTAGAAACAGTTAAAAGTAACTAACTATAAACATTGAGTAAATACAAAGTCGTTGTTTGTACATGTAACTAATAGAACGGAAACAGTTAACATTAGTTTAAAATTTCTGTATTTATATTTTGAATTCGAACGGAATTCCTAAGCGTTTATACTTCCTGAGCTAAATGTGGGCGTAAAATAACACTAAGCTGTCGATGAAGTGTTAATGGATGCAACTGAAACATTCCACGTGTCTTGAACCTTTTAAGACTACTTCAATCGACAAACATGCAATGCATGTATGTTGTTGTATAGAACAAATCATTATTTATTGATTATTTCTGCCTATCCCTGAAGATTGTTTTTGCTTGTTTATCCTTTATATATTATATTATTTATACTCGAATCGTGGTGATAACATTTTTAGCAGGTTTTGTTATTTAGTCTAATATCTATTTTTAATACGTACAAAGGATTAAATAATTTGCTTGTCTATTTAGCGATTATTAGTAAGATATTTACGGAATTGAATTCAATATAAACTTTATAGGCGCTTGCACTACCTTTAGTAAGTGAAGTAAGACTGCTGTAAATGCAAAGAATCCGAATCCGAAAAACGTTATACTAATGGTACAGAATGTCCAGACAAAGTTTTGACGTCAGTGGTAAGTGAGCCTCTGGAAGCGACGTTGCGACAGCCTTAAGTGTAAACCACCGAGCTTTCACCGCATCTTATTTATGTTCGGTTAATCTGTAATATCTATTATTATTGTATTCTCTCTTACTCATTTCACCCTTAGGTTAATTTTTATTGATTTAATTAATCATGTTACATCTCGTATATACGATATTAATTGATTATTCAGTGGATAATTAATTTAATAAGACGCCGACTGAGACGACCCCCGTATTAATAACTATTCAAACATTGATAAAAGCTTAGTAATAGCAATACATATTGAATTATATAATAATTTGTTTGTAACATGTAAACAGTTTTGTTAATTACTAAGACTGTTAGTAGTCGTTAACTGTGTTTAGTAGTTGAATTTAATTTTTAGTATCAGTTATTAAAGCTTAAACAATTTATAATCAAGTTTAAGTAGTTGCTATCGTACATTTGTCGATATAGTTTGGGTTTTCGGAAACATTGTTCTCTAGAAATACTTCTCTTCGTATAATCCATGTGCCAAATGTTTACGCTAAGTTTTATACTGCAGATGATTATTACTAATTTTGCTATGTAGCTTTTTATATTTTTCAGTTTTGTTTTAAATCAACCAGTGCCACAATTTGCTTCTATATATGTATGCAGATAGCAAGGTATTAGTGATACGTATTTAATCGTTGCTGTATAAGAGGCTTACTAAAGATAACATTGCCTTATCGGATTTTAATTAAAAAATACACTATTCATATATCTATATAAAAGATAAATCATGTCGGTTAGTTCTAAGGTATGTTTGCAGTGGTAGAACCGCAACAACATCTCGGCCTGCTCGATCGGTGCAATGCCACGACCTCAATAGACAGGCATGAATTAGAAGTATTCTGCGTTCCCTCTGATGGGTGTGGTGCCGAAGGCCTAACTCTCTTCTTCGCCTTTCCCTCCATTTCTAATAAGGTAAGGATGGGAAGGGGAAGAGGATTTGACGGGAAAAGGGGTTACTTCTGTTTATCCCCCTCTTTGTCCATTAAAAGTAGGCAAAGAATCTGCAACTCCATAGTTTGTTACAGATGCCTTTGGGTAGCCGTCACTTTATATCGGGCACCACTATTGTTTATAAAAAAATATGTGAAAAATGAAGGCTGTGTTGCAAAGTTCGAAACGTTATTGCGTTTTTAATTTACATAACAGTGCTTGCCTTCTCCGATAGCTAACTCCACATTTTAATATATCGCGTCGGACATACTCTGTGTTGATTTAAAATATAAAACTTTATTCAAAACTTTTATCAATAAATCACTACGATCACAAGAAAAGCAAAACATTACTTTACGCGTAGATATGTACGGGTGTGATACAAGCGAGAATGAAGCGAGATGTGCCAAGTCGGTGTAAAATTGGAAATCCATAATCTGAGTCTACCTCTGTGTCACTGGCGAGAGTGCTAGTATCTAATTTATAAATATAATATACTAGCTGCTGCCCGCGGCTTCGCTTCGCACGCGTTTGTTTCTTATCTTCCTCGCTCAAATTGTTTGTAATTTGATTTCGCGTATAAAATATACTTATTACTATAATAACATGAAATTATTGACAAATGTTAAAAAGTTCTTTAATGATTGTTGTGTCTTTGTGTCCTGTCCAATCCTTAGCCCTTGGATAGTGTTTTTTTTTTCGGGATAAAAGGTCCCCTGTGTAATTTTCTGTATCCCTGACAATATGTATGCAAAATATCATGATGATCGGTGATTAGTTTACGCATGTAAAAGTAAAAAACAAACTCTTTCGTGTGTATAATATAATATTAGTTAGGATTAACTTCTGCTGTTATTCTAACTATATCCTAACTTCTCTTTATCTAAGTAAGAGGGTTCACATGGCCCAACTTTTGACATCGCTCATTAGACTAATAATATATGATTCACATAGTGGGAAACCTTTGGCTACATACCCTACCCTTTATTAGAAAAAAAAAACACAGGCAGTCATTAATAACACAGGATTTCCGAGAGAAGTGAAGACCAAATATCGTCTAACGTGGCTAAAGATGTTAACACTTCAAAGTATACTAGAAAGTTTTTTTTGTTCTGCCAACGCTTATTACACTAAGAGTCTCTTATCTTTCTGAGAGCAATGGTACGTTTGATCTTATCTGTCCTTATTACGTTTGTGATGATATTTTTCCATTATCGTTCAAATGTTCTGCAGTCGTAATTTCTTTTGTTGATTACAACAATGACTTATTAAAATTGTAATCTAATGAGAACAAAAGAACCAGACTCTTACGAATCAAACTCAAATCAAATCACCTTGAAACAAAGACGTGGCTTGTTAGTTAGTGTTGATGTTACTAAAACCAGTAATTAGCTAACAGCACTTTCTGACCGAAAACACTGTCTAAATTCACACTATTCCAATACTTATTTAAAAGTGCTTTCAGCTATTTTGATAGATATTTTAACATGAAAAGGCAGCGTCACAGCAAATGACAACTGTTTAATCGTGTTCGGAAATAGCCGCCCTTGGCCGCGACCAACTTCCGCCAATTTTGAATTTTGGCCAAGGAATGGTTCGCCTAACGTGTCTAATGTAGGGGCGCCATCCGCACAGGGATTTCAATATGTATATGGTTTCTAATCTATTACTTTAATGCTGAGTACGCTTCTAATTACTTAAGCTTTAAGTATATTGAATTTGTATTTATGCGTATTTCGTATATCAATTGGAGAATTTTTAATCTACCGTATCTTATCTATTTATCAGTATCTATGCATATTTAAGGAGATTTTATGCGTGATTATCAATAATATAAATCAAATTAAAATTTATGTAACCATACATTTTGAATGGGAGACGAAAACATTAATGAAGTTACGTTATGCAATAATTCTTACAGCATATTTCACATTTCAGATAAAATAATAAGAAATATCTAAGGGCTGAGTGTTTTTCCTTGTTACAAGTGCAAACGTATAGGTATCGATGAATTATAGTTTATTTCGTATGGTTAGTACTAAAAACATCATAAACGGTGTTAATATCAGCGTAATGGTAGTTCTAGTTGATATTTTAATCTCTCCGAATTCCATTGACCCTTAAATTGAAGATCCATACAGTGAAAATTCTTCCTGTAAATCAGACAAAGCTGTCGATTACCTTGGTAACAAAATTGACAGCTTGCTTAACAGCTTGATAGCAAATCAATGTTTGATATCTGCTTTTCGTTCGTTAACAGTTACTTGGTGAATTTTGTGCTTGGTATACTGCGACATACTTATTCACTGTTCTTTAACTTGGTATTTAAGAAACTTGGGAGGGATACTGATTACTACCTGTAGAAAGAGGTAGCAAACTGTATCCGTAAGGTAGCGTACTCACCCTACTTTCCAAGTGATGAAGCAATTTTAAATCAGCATCAAATATCTAGTCGAGGCTCGTGGGCGGATAGTTTTTATGTGATAAATTATTCCAGGCGAGGCGCGATGTTGTACGTACAGTGCTGTTGTAAATAGCAATCTATTTATTCATATTTCGAGGTGACAGTCTATTTTCGCCGTCGTCGTATCGTGTCCGCCGACGGGCTTACGATGACGGAAACCCGGTTAAGTACGGTTAGTCTTTTTTCAACGACGGAATATTTTGATATAACAAGCTATTTCGTATTACGAAAATGAACTTAAACCGTAACTTATGGCATATTTTTACGTGAAATCACTGCAGCTTAAAAATTTAGTTTTCAAAAAATGATTTATTTTATTTTATCTCTTTTTCTCCGAATTTGAAAGTTGTGAAAAATGTTAGTATTGAAGTGTAGGCAGACTCACTACAGCTACTACAAGATCTCGTTAACGTCACAAAAGAACTTACGGTGCGGTACATACGTGAGCTTACTTTTCATATTTGGTATCCGAGAAGATAAAAAAAGCATACACCAATATAAACACTATATATCTGTACAAAAAGCGTGAGAGTTTTTATATGCCATACATATCAATCCTTTCTTCGAGTGCATCCCACACTGCACGATAAAGGAAACCTAAAATGTACGTGTGAACAGTTCAGAATGTTAAAAGGTAGGCGTGCGGTTTACACATATTGTACAGTACGTTAGCGAAGAGCGTTATATATAAGTCTTATGCGAATTTTATAAATTTATGTGGACGATGCTGATTTTCACGTAATTTAATAATATAAAACAAGAATCAATTATTAAATTTGTTCAGTTTATTATGCATGATATAGTAAATTCTTTCTCACTGATTTATCCATTGTCACATTAGGTTCTAATACAATCGATAAAAAGGTAGTCATTGTCGTCGTTTCACCCATATTCGTCCCCGTTGATCGCGACAAAGATTAGTCATCGAGGCAAATCGCAAGTGGATGATGTACTCGCCGTTGATGTTGATGCCGAGTCTTTTCCAGTCGAGGACATTGGAGACGTCTTCCAACGCCGCTATAAAGATAGGTTTACTACGTTTGACTTGATACGTCAAATTGTCAATGATTCTGAATTATTGTCAGTTCACATATTGGTGACAGTTTATAATATGCCTAGTCCGATTATAAACTGACGTTTACGATTGGTCGTAGAGATATCTATCCCAGCCACGTTATGTCGGCTTATATTAGTTTTATTATTATAACAAAATTTAATGGTATTAACTCGTTTGTACGCTGGTAAAAATACGTTTTTCATATATTTTTACGTAACAGAGCAAGTCAACTAGCTCATTTGGTATGCGTGTAGGCCAGACATAAAATATTCAGTCGATAAAAGTGACATTTTGTGAGATTATCCTTGGCAGTCGTCAATGTCAGTCAGCACTGTTCATTGTTTCTATTTGATTTTTTTGAATAACTTGATTAAAATTTAACCGTTCACACCTATTAAAGGGATGGATAAGCAGAGATCATGAATTTATATTCTGTACGTTAAATCTGTGCGTACAATGACACAAACGTTTTCCTTATTTTATACATCTTTTATCGTAAAATATATTAACGTATTTGCATTATGCCTAGATGACTATGGCGCCCACGAACCGCAGCGGAACGACGATCTGGCCAAAGTTGCAGGAGTCTGCTGGATGAGGGTGACAGGCCTATCTTTGTGGCGATCAATAGTGGAGGTCTACGTACAACTGTCGGCTGATAGGAACGAAGGGAATGACTATTAGCATTCATTTTTTTTAAATATAATTCGATAGGAATCAAAAGATGCTGCTAGTTGCATTTTTTATTTTTGCCAATGGGATTAGTTAACACAATAAATCTTGTTTATACGATCTTATGTAAAAGGAATATATTCAATGGTAACTCAATACATAATTACTCGATATTCTATTCAAACACGATACTTGTTTCAAGGCTGTGATGACCTAACGCGTACGCGAACTTGTTTTACATCAATGAAACGCCTCTTCGTTTTCTTACAATAACCATATTCTCATATTCATTAATCTTATTTATATGTTTATTTAACATACGGTATGGTTCCTACAAATAATATACAGACACAAGATTTCAGCACGTCTTAAACTTCTAACTCCTACATATAAGGTTTCATTCATCTTCTATTAAAGATAAAGGAAGGAACTAATGGGACACCTCAAGAATCGGGCAACATTGTCTTATAATGTATTTTTCAGTCCTATCGTTGTCCCCGACGACTTTTTGGAAAAACCTATATGGTGCTTCCGTACTAAAATCCGGATGTCATAGACACTATATTAAAAAAAAGTTTGCTACATTACTCATTTCCAATTGGTACTTGTACAGGAAATCTTAACTCGAACTCATGCAAATAATAACGTCTACTTAAAAAAAAAAAAAATTAAATAGCCGCTGCGACTGTAAAATCCTAACTGTCCAAAACTGAAGAAGGAATGGTAGAGACAATTCACATTGTCGGAATATGCATGACATCAAAGTTGATCGAGTCTATGGGTAAAATAAAATAAAAAATTCATTACTTTCAAGAAAGTTTGCGCTCCGATGTTTATACGAACGGAGGACTATAGCGGCAACTTGTCTAAAACATTTGTCGTTATATGAAATAATCGAACAGAATATCATCGCTATTATTAAATATTTAGGCGGAACACCGTTCCTCCCACAATATCAAGACCATTTTACAACCTTTATGCACAATTGCCACGCTGCATTAGCAAGACTGAACGTAAGTGGTACGTTCTGCCATGTGTAGGCACGCATGCGGCGTCACGCTTGTTTGGCCCGATACGTGACTAAAGTTCTTTTATGCTTCTTATCGACCAAGCGATTGGATATGAACCAGAGATGAAAACTAAAAGATGAACGATGATTATTCTACAATGGTCATATGAGATTTGATATAGATACATATGGATTAAGTTATCAAGGGTATCATATGAATCTTATCAAGGGTATCATAAGGTTAACGTTTGATATTTATGACCTATGATATTAGATTTCTTTACCATAAATAAAGAGGCGGAGGTAACACTTTATGAACCTAATATTTACAACTAATTTCATTATATTTATTAATTTTACAGCTAACAAGTAATCTAAACTTATAAAAAGGAAAGATTTGATTGTTTGCATTGAATAGACTCTGAAACTACAGGACCGATTTAAAAAAAAAAACTCATTTATCCTTGATGAACATAGGCGATAGAATTGTTTGTTAAATTCCCGAGCGAAGCCGGGGCGGGCCGCTAGTGGTTAAAGAACTCGACAGACTCCAATATTCCCGATTGCGAATCCTGACACCTCACTGTTCAAAATCGGTAAAACCTAAATAGTCTACAGGAGGTCAATGGAACGGACATACATACATACATTCCCGCGAAGAATTATTGATAAATACCCACCTTCTGGGTCAGTCGGGTATTGAAAGTTAGGAGATATTCGTTAATTTTAAAGTACCTACCACTAGAATGCATTTGATTCTCAACTCATTAGTTATAATGTTTTTGTTGATGACAATCAAGTAAATAAATAAATGTACATTATTATTTTTAAGTCATTTAGAAATCTAGTTTTTTTAATAGAATATATTCAAAGTTCTAGATTATTTAACGAAGCATTATTTCAAAGCGCGTCTGATCCGTTCCGTCACAGATTAGTCTTTTACAACGCGTTTCTTTTGAACCGTATGGTATAAACATTTAACCTTAGTTTAAAAAAAAAACATAGTAATACTCATACGTGACTCACCTGTAAACATTCGAATGATTGACTTTACGATTGCAGCTGTACACTGAATGGACAGTGCTTAACGCTTTGATGTTTCATTTACTCCTGGAATACGAAATCACTGGCCTTTTTGACAGCTGCCAGTGCAAAGTAAGCATTTAACAATAGGACCGAAAAACATTACAGGACCATTGTCCAACATTTTGTCGAACTCTGGATGTGTCCCATTAGTCCCACATTACGACTTTAGGAAGACTGATGATGTGGTGTTTCCCTGCTAAAACGCGGATATCATCCATTACTCATTTCCATTTGATACCAGTACAGGTCACTAAGATCACGCGTTATAATTTTTTCTTCAACTGCAGGATCATAACTCGACCAAATGAAAATAATAACGTCTATTTGCGACTGTAATCCTAACTCTCTAAAACTGAAGAAGAAAGACAATCACGACAAATTAATTCAAGCTTATAACTTTGTGAACGATATGATTATTTTTAACTTTTTACTTTTAATTTTTATAGTCGAATTCAAAGCTGTACCGACGGCCTGTTACATGCGGACACTGTAACAGATCTTTAAAAAACCTTGTTAATCTAATATGGTGTTTGTTTAAATTGTATAATAAAAAAGAGTTATTTAAGATAAGCCTGCAATTGTCTCATTATAAATTATTACTGTTATCACAAAGTGATTATCATTTCTACTAATTGTATTGCGTTCATGTGGAATGTAAGTACATAAACTGTGTACATGTGTTATTAGTTTATGGGATTATAGCGAGAATGTTCAAATATTTGGCC
>JWHW01027284.1:217982-235371 GCA_000931545.1 Papilio glaucus
TCGATGCATAAAATTTTTAAACTCAACAACAACGCTTTTGTATTGTATACAGTAATGGGTGACTGAGCTTCGCGCTGCGTTTTCTTTTGCAAGACTGAGTTTTTTTTCAAAATATATAATTATGTACTATTTGACTAGGTGTCATAAATTGCCATCTCGCAGAATTTTAAGATAAGATATTATCATCCATTGACAACAAAAGATCTCACTCTAAAAGTTAGTTATATTTTTTTGTGAAAATTCACGTCCTTTCGGGAAAGACACTTATATAGAAAAAAATAAAATAAAAACTGTATCCAAATACGAAATATGATACAAATCATTCGAGCCGTTTCCGAGTTATCCAAAATAAACACATACAAGCTCTAACAATTAGTTTTAAGAGTAAACATCTCGTCTTTTCGAGAAGGACAATTATATAGAAACATTCAAAAATAAAAACCGTATCTAAATTCAAAATTTGATCCAATCCTTTAAGTCATTTCCCCGAAAGCCAAAATTAAAACAAATACAAGAAGTGCTCACTCAAAACGATAAGAATAGTTACTTATTAGCGTGCTGTCAGGTCGTAAGCTGTAATCATTGTCGCATTTATACAGATGGTGGCCAATGTGGTGGTTTTCGTGTGCGTGAACGTGGTGGGCGCGCTGATGCACTCGCTGATGGAGACGGCCCAGCGGCGCGCCTTCCTCGACACGCGCAACTGCATCGCGGCGCGCCTCGACATGGAGGACGAAAACGAAAAACTGGTAACGTACAAAAATCATGTTATAGCTTTGAGGTGAATCCGATGCAAGGTCATTGTATGCTTTGTAGAAATAAGTGGGAACGTTAGGGTGGGCTTAAAATTTCATAGCGTCAGAATCAACAACAACGTGAGCTGACGCATGGAGGCGTTTTCTCAACCGGGGCAGTGGTTAGACCTCACAGGATACCAATCTCTCTTCTAGATATAATTACATCTCTTCGTTTCGGCTGATGACTCACACCGTGTTACAAGGCGTTTTGAAGCGCCCGCTATGGTAAAGCAAGCAAGCATAAGAACCATAGGGTTCCATACAACCACATACATCAGTACACGTGCTAATATGCGTTTCAACTCAAGCGCGCGTTAGAGTACGGATGTATGCTCTTTAAATGACGCATGTCCTACTCCTTTTTTATCTAGCCCTACTCTTCTTTACCTTACCTATTCCTCTGCTCTTGATGTTGTTAATGATAATGAGGATAAGGATCGATGAGTTCTCTCTTCGGCCAATTCCAGTTCTCCGAAATTGTGGGCAATGCACTCAGCTCTGTCAATTTTTGTATTCATATTAATTTGGGTTTCGAGAATGACAGCTTTGTTTTGCTTATACCAATTTGAACGAGTGATGCAATATGGGCTCGGCTTTGTGGTTAGTGCCATAAAGTAACGTCACCAAGTAAACATTTATATTACTATGGCGGAAATGACCTTTTGAACCGTAGAAATATCAAGTATCACTTTAATTACTTATCCAATTTTGTTTTTCTTCCATGTGTACAATTATTGTTTTCTTTATATTCTTCTGTATATTTTGTTTCTTATATATTAACATTTCACCTATTTCACCTAGAGGTCTGAAGGGTTTATAAATTACTTGTACAATGATTCGAAACTATGTATTATGTTGTATTCTTAGATGCAAAAAGTGTTACTCTATCTAATTCAAAGAGCGTTTATGAATTAGTTTATAAAATTATTTAATGGTGGGCTGTTAGTTCCTCAGTAATTTTAAATTCACTGTTATCTGCAAAATGTTCCCTACGCTGCTGCTGTATAGCTACTACACACTATATCTGATTATCAGTGCACCTGGACGCATGTGACGCAGATGACTATCCTCGTTTTAGTTACTTTTCTTAGGTTTCTTTAGAATCATATCGTGATCTTTACGCCCTCTTGTTTCTTGCATTATTCAAATCAAATAACTTATATTACATATACTGATGAGTATTCAACCTTTCTTAGAACAATAGATGTGTGTCGTCGTCGATGTTCGTCGACACAACTGTATTGTCTTTAAAGGTGGACTATTAATCATGGCGTCAAGCGACGGACGACGACGTCGTGTGTTAGCACGTGATTATCGGTTACTATGTGAAACAAAATTATTAAAACACAAAAATTGATTTGAATCCAATATTATTTTACAAAATAGTCTTCTATAAAATCACATTGTTTTTTTTCTGTTTTTTTATTCTTAAGCTTTCTACTCTATTTTTGCTTAGTGCTTAGATGAGTTTTCACAATACACTATACTGTGAAAACCCTGACTGTCAGATTGCAAGGCTAAATCATATAGTTTTCACAACTGTCGTTATTAAGTAATACTAAATCAAAGTCTTTTTAAAAGGTTTTTTGAATATTCATATTACCGGAAATAAAATAGCAGGCGCAACGACACTAAACTTCTACATCCTCGAGCGCCATGCTATGCAAAAATTATATGACAAGGGTCAACGGGAAATCGTCAGATTATGTTCACATAACATAAACTTTAAATATAAGCTATTTGCTTTACTTAATGTTCGTATTTCGATACTCCCTGTTGGCTCGGCGCTTAAACTTATATTAATGTTACACTGTATTGTATAAGTTTAGACGTCTTTCATAACAAACTTTACTTACTAAGTATGAAGAAACTGAGGTATATTGAAATTCCCTCAGGACGCGTAAACGATTTTCTGTTATGATAAAGTTGAAAACTAATTTCCATTAGTTAATGGAGGAACATTATATTGATACACGACTACGAATTATTTCTCACTAGCTGTTGCCCGCGGCTTCGCGCGCATCTTTATGTAAGATGATTCCGTTTATAATAACTGCGAATTATAAGTAACATGTTTCGAAAATTTGCTATTGTCAAAACTTGAAACATACCGACGGACAGCTGTTCTTTTCTGATATCAATTAGATTAGACGTAAATGCAATTTCAAATCCTGTTGTGTAGTAGATGTTCATAGGTAATATGGGTCATTTAGAATTATATACTGTTTAAAATCAGTTGGCTATCTTTGTAACTTACGTCGTTAAAACATTACACGCAGTACACAGGCAGTTACATTTTGATTTTACTAATTATTGCAAATCTCAGTGGAAAAATATGTATCTCACAAGCGATCAGTGTGAATAAAATTAATTGGATATAAAATTAATACGAGGTAACATCTGCTCGGCACACTGCCCGTAATTGTTCTCAGATTAACGGTTCAGACCGTAACCGATCCCGGGATCAATGACGCCTTACAAAGTTAGGATTTCGCCGCGTCGCCTTCAATTACTTGAAATCGATACCTTCCTATATAGCCTGCAACTCTTGATAAAGCTAATCTTTCGACCAGACAAATATTACCAAAGTTTCTATAAATAGTACAAGTATAATTTTCTTTTATAGTATGCATTATGCTTAGAAAATACCAGTTCATTTTGAGATCACACACAATGTCTAGTTAGTCATTGTTTCAGAGGCTGCATTGTAGGAAGTGTGCACTTAAATTGCATAAGCTAATTTTAGTTTTTCCTTGTCGCTACTGAATAAATAAACCTAACTGCTGGATAAATAAACGTAACACTGGTGGCAAAGAACCGATCTTCTCGGTGCGTGGCGATCTATGGGGAGGCCCATGTCCAACCGTACACGTTGACGATGATGATCAATAACTTGTCGATATTTTTATATAGCATTTGCTGATGAAACATTCTTTTACAGGAACGTCTTCTTTTATCAGTGCTGCCTCAACACGTGGCGATGGAAATGAAGAATGACATCATCTCGCCTGTGGAGGGGCAATTTCATAAGATCTACATACAGAAGCACGAGCAAGTCAGGTGAGTCACGCGAACGCGCTCGCTTCACTTCTGCGCATTGAAATAAGGCGGCGGCCGCTACTTTGCCACTTATACTTGGGAATGTTATTATCTTGGAATAACACGGTTGTTGGCGCGCATCCAAATCCGTTCAATTCGACACTGGTCAATTAAATATTAGCAAAAACAAACGTGACATTTTGTGCGTTACAATCTCCACTATAGTTTTTTTATTTACGAAGTCTGCTGGAATCAATCTCGCAGCAATCTATTACGTCTTTTTTACAAACATAATAATATTTCAGCCAATTTATACAAAAGCTTAAAAATTATGTACTACGCCATGAATCATTTCGTCTGTTGGGAAATACCGTATTAAAATCTGTTCAGTAGTTTTTGAGTTTATCCCTTTTAGACACAGTATCGATAATTGGTGTCGGTCGCATCCCTAATGTGAATATTACATTACAGCACTACACCGTTTATTTTTAATATTTCTTTACGTTATTCAAGTAATATTACATGTCGAAGAAATTCCTTGCCCTTGCTTACCTTATCGCCTACCAAGCGATCCACTCATTATACTCACTGTTATCGCTCACTAATTACTTTCCATACACCATCATGAGACACGTCTACAAAACTGACGACAGGAATACTCTGTGTATAAGTATGTCCATTTTAAAAAAAACTAATACTGTAATAAGTACTCATAACAAGTTACCTCAAAACATAGAAAGTAAACGCAAATTCGTACATGTACTAAGGGAATTTCAAACGTAATACGCAAAAATGTTTCTGCTGTACGCCCAATATATGTTTTTTTATTAGACGTACAGCAACCGCAAAATCTCGGTGTCTTGCAAGTATATGAAGCCAGGGTTTATGTATGTCGCGTGGTGTAGTGATATCATATCGGGAGCTTACTTTTAAAGGTAGGCATCACATCTGCAACTCATTTGTTCGTCGCGGAGGCCTATGGGTAGCGGTCACTTAACATCTGGTGAACCGCTTGCTCGTTAACCACCTGCTTCCATTCAAAAAAGTTACCACCATGTATTATTATTATTACTATATCTATGTATTATTATTGTATAAGTTAAAACCATGAGAAGATCAAACAAGCAAATTTGAATAAAATTTGCTTAGAATTTATCCATGTAAAATTATTCAGAATCTGGATAATCAAAATTTTGGCTGAGATAAAAACAAGGATACCGAAAATATATAATAGTAAAAAAACCACTGCCATATTTGAAGTAATCATTAATATGACCATAAAATCGAATCCACAAGTACTATATCATAGCTACCGCTTCTTATATTCTTATTTTCAATAAATTATTGGCTAAAATGTATGCTCGTATGAGGTGAAGACATCACTTCCTGACATTTCGATCGCGTGGTATGCGAAGCGTCGAATACGATTTACCTCATGTGCTATCTGTCTCTCTCCATTAGTGTCAGACGTGCGTGTTAAAAAAGGATCTCTGCAATAGATCATAATCGGCCTGGTATTCCATAAATTGTCTTTATGTCTGTTATGGCTAGGTAACTAAAATAAAAAGGCATACATTATAATTAAAATGTTTATTGCTAAGGAGTTCGAGAAATCCCAAGATTTATAGGTACAGCTGACATAAAATCGAAAACAACAAGATGACAAGAATTGCGCAGTGAATCGGCACTTAACGTTTTACAACGCTTTGTTTATGCAATTACTATATTATTGAATTGTAAGGAAATCGAAAATGCGCTGATTTATTTTAAAATTTATGAACCATTGTGAACGGTTGTTAATGAGACTAAATGGTGATTTATTGCCATGATTTGAGTAATACGTTATCCCCTAACTTATTACTTTTTAATTTTACCATCTATATAACACATGTCTTTGTCTTTATGTCTTTTACGAGTAGTTCATAAGCAAAATGCAAACTTTTCACGTCTGTAACCCACAGCCAACGGCACAGTGCTCAAGAGGTCATTTAAATTGAAGGGCATGAGGTATTGTATTCAAAGAGTTCAATGCATTTATCAAGGGCTCCGTGTTGTACGAGCGATATGTGATTTCAATTTATCATTAACGCTTAACATGTTTATTCACGACGAGCTTCGAAATGAGTTGTAAATAAGTATGAATACAAGTTAATTAAGCGAAGTCATTTCGCTCTCCACTCGCTTGTGTCCTCTTGTGAAAACAGCTTTACGAATTCAATAGCATTCATCGATTCAATAGCTCATCTGCTGAACGGGACTCCGACATCTTTTTATAAAATTGGAATATCAGACCTAATTATTTATATGTGTTCCCTTGGATATCAATTTAAATTTAAGGAGTTTTATAGCAGCGACATGTTTTATTGTGATTTAAAAAAAACTCGACCGAATAATAAAAAAATACAAATGGAATAACCTCTCACTCCTTAAGCTCGGTCAAGCTACAGGGTGTCCAATGGAACGGACATAGTACATACCCTCTAAAAACATTACTACCCTGTCAGTCGAGCACTATATTAATAAATGACCTATACGATATATCACTATTTTATATGAAAACATATTTTTTATGTATAAATGAGAAGTATGCTAGGCACGACTCCGCATTATAGCTATATGTTCTCACCTAATTTACCTGTTGCAATATAAAATTATTATTTACGTTAGACAAGTTAGGTCTGCTTCTGAATATTGAGATACCAGATCGTTGATACGTTGTATTTGAGTTAACCGACTCTGAATCTAATGATACATATTATGTAATTACGCATAATTTTTTAATCGAAAATTTTGCATACTGGTGTTGGTTTACTTTTAAAGAGTTTCAGCGGTTTTCTGTGTAAATATTCTAAGCCAACCAACACATGCTACAAGCGTGCATTTGGATAAATCTCCTTTTCAAGACATTTTTGCTCAGCTCACCTCTAAAAGATAATCGACAAATACTGGACTTGTTTAATGGTAAAGCTAAAATTTAGCTAACTAGCTAGCCAGCTAGCTAAGCGCTTAAGTTTAAATGGAAAACAATTCACGTGGTTTTTACATACATTTTATATGATTGTTCGCCGTTTCGGTGGCCTTTGTTCGTTTGCAGGATGAGTCGTGCTTCGTATTTAGTCGTCGGATATTTACGAATAACTCTGTGTGCGCTGGAAAGTTTATACCTCCAAGTTCAATCTTCAAATAAAATGAAAGATGTATTTAAAACATATACAAAATATAACTACGTAAACCTAATGCATATCTGTTTATCTTTCATGTATACAATCTGTTAACTGTCTGACATATGAACGTCTATCATCTTACGCCTATAAAACAACAATCATAAAAATTATTTGTATTCGAACAAATATAATCTAGTACATTTGACAGGCGGATAAATACAAATATCTATGGTTCTTACTTTAATCTAAAAACTTTTATAATACATGCTAAAGTTCTTGTTTCAAGTTTTAAAAAAAAGTTGTAGTCGGTCGTAAGCTGCTGTTCCTTATAATTTTAGCGAACGTATTGGAAGTGTTACAATGAGTAAATGGTTATTTTCTTCTTAAACATGTGGATTAATCCTGGACACAGTACAGAAACGAGACGTTATTCCTTAAGCGCTTTTATCTTGGCCATATTAGTTATTAGACAGTTATTTTTCCGCAACTCCACTATGCGCGTATTTTGCGTGTGGGATTTGGATCAGTTCCGTTCCCCGAAGAACACCAGTAACATGTCCGAGAGCAATCCGTTAAAGTTCACAATTAATTTTAAAACCCCAAAAGTGTTCAACCTCAGAATAAGATTTTTATTTATAATTACCTATTTTTATATCTAATCATCAGAGCTGTGCAGTGGTGCATGAGGCCGCGGGCTTGAACCCAGACACGCACGTTACTTTGTGTTATTTATTTCATCACCACTGCTCCAAATACGGTGAAGGAAAACATTGTGAGGAAACCCGCATGCCTTATAACCACCAAATTGAAAAACGTGACATCCACCAACCCGCCAGCGTGGTGGATTACGGCCCATTGCCTCTCTCTCTGAGAGGAGGCCTGTGTACCTGCAGTGGGGAAACATACTAAAAAAGGCTGATTTATTATTATATAATTATTATATCTAATCATCATTTCTTTTTATGTCGGGGTATTAACCGAAAGTATATTCACGACTACGAAAAATTATACGGGATAAAATACTTTTAAATATTTCTTTGATTGCTCATTTTGAGTCATACATCAAAACCTATAATTTTTGTTTGTTTCGTTGTGAACCTTGTGTAAAGTGTATTGCGAAGAGTCCGCGTCACTTGGCCGGGGGCCAACACGCAGTGGATCAATCGGCCCCGCTTTTTGCTTTGCGCTAAATCTCCGCGAGGGAGATTTCATAAAGTTGACGACGGATCATGTTGACGATATTTTTTACTGCCTAGTATGTGTGCGTGGGAAGCCATATACACGATGATATTGTCATACGTCCCATCACTTTTTCGTTAAATGCGCACCTTGCTTTAATATTTTCATAAACGACTGTAGAGAAAATTTTCTCATGTTACAAATGTACTAGTGGTTTTAATGTCCTTTTCCTATGTCTTTTGTGAGGTTTTCGACATCCACGTCAATCTATCTTTCGTTATGTCAATCGTCACTCCCTTCTTAATCATGTCACATTTAACGCAATCCATTCATCTTTTCTTAGGCCTACTGTTTACCCCTACCCGTATATCCCGTCATATTCATATCTAAAGTTAATTAATAACTTGAGACAGCATAACTATATTGATGTTATATAATTCGGTCTCTAGCTAATACTACTCTGAAAGTTGTACAATAGAAATGTTTTTTTTTTTTTTATATTTTCTATTATTTCAGATTATGTTGTTTAACATAAGTTAAAAAATGCAGTTTCGCAGTTTTGAAATAATAACCATTATCTATAGATAAGTAAGTTTGAACGCGATAAATTGAAAAGTCCCTTAACGGAATTTCAAATGGTTTTTACCAAAAGACGGATTCATGAGGAATAATATAATTCATTTAGGTTTTGTCTGAAATGACTACAAAATTAAGATGATTATTGAAAGAGATATAATAAGCTAGGGCGAGATTACGACGTATAAAAAAGTCCGACTTCGCTGTAAGTGTGAAGCTGCGACGGCGACGTTTAATAAAAAGCTTCAGTTATTTCAGGAAATGTCAGAAATATGATCTTTACTTCTATATATTTCAACTATATATTTAGCGTAGTGTAAATGTAAAAATAAGTTTTTCTAGCCGAGGTTTTCCCAGGACGCACGTTATATACTCTCACTCAACGCTGAAGGTCCATTAAGCAATTATTTCCAGGTCAATGCTCTGATGTGATTATAACAATTTATAAAAAAAACAATCTATAAAAATACATACATACCAGGTTCATACCTGGTTTGATTCTAGGGCGATCGATGTGTTTGTGACATTTTTAGAATACTTATCTTGAATTATTCTTTCCTTTTCCGGATATATACAGCATAATTATACACTTTCTATTTGACATAGTTTTTATACAATAAAAAATGTTGTTTACATTACAACTGCTTAAATTTATGTTAAAAAGTGTATCAATTGAGCATTTTTTTTTCATTTTATGTTAAACTTAGACTCCGACTATCCGTAAGATGTCTATCTTCTGTTACTGTTTGTGCACCCACGTAATGTGTTCTCGATATAACCTGTGTGACAGTTTATATACCACCTGAAATAATATTAAAGGTTCGTGTCAGTCTTGTGCATAAGATCTTTAATTATTTTATTTGATAAAGTTTTTTTCTAATTGTTTATATTCACAAGTGTTTGTACTCCGTAATTAAATCCTTGAAAGGAGAACGCTCCTTTCAAGAATTGAAATCAATAAAAGTAAACACTCTAGTTGTCCGGGAGATTTTTTAATTTTTGTCCAACTGACCTTGTAGAAGGGTATGTTCGACCTTGAAGTCTAAACGCTTAACCGATTTTGAAGAGTGAGGAGTCATAGATATGTAATATTTCCCGAAGTGTCATAAATAATATGATGATCCGATATGTGATGATAATCACACAATCAAGTGGACTTTTTTTAAATTAACAATTTGTTTTACAAACCCGAAGTTAGATGTACTCGCTAATAGCAGTCTGCTGGGTTGGCTAGTGCTTTATAAAAAGTTTATGATTTGAGAAATAGCTTGTTATGCTATTTAGTAAAAATAGTATCGTGTCCATTAGCCAGAGGGAGTGACGCGCCAAATTAATTGCTAGAAGCCGTCTAATGACATGAGCGCTGTCCAATTGGTTTGTCTGTCTTTGTATTGATTGCTCCAATCCATCATATAAGTCTATTTGACAGTGTTGACAAGTGAAATAATTACGAGATAAGAATCAGCCGGCCCCGTACTAACCTGTTCAGTATCTCGCTTGAGTTGTAATCATTTGTGACTACGAACAAGTATATCTATCTAATACCTTTTAAAAATCAATTCTTGTATTCAAATATATCTCTCGGAAACGGCTCCAATGATTTTCATGAAATTTAGTGTGGTTGGGTTTTCAGAGGCGATAAATCCAGCTGGCTAGGATTCGTTTTTAGAAAATGTCGTTTTATCCATTTTTTCAGGCAATTAAGACTCTGTTTATATTTTAATTATTATGTCGGTAAGATCGAAAAATATGATTCATATTTCATCATTATGTAAGTTGTATCTAAATGTAACTTCCTAAAAACACGAAGGTATTGTTATGTCTATATTTTGGATATAACTTCGTTTAAACATCAATATTATTTTAGCCTCTTTATGTTTAGCATGCGAGCTAGTATATTGGATTTAAGTGTTTTACATTATCCGATGTGCAAAGCAAAAAAAAAACAGCTGCAATGAAAACTTCTTTTGAAATGGATTTAAAACAAGTAAAACTGGCGTACCGTGATAAACAGTAGAATGCGACGACAAGTATGCCCTCCGGCCAGCTCCGGCGCTATACGGATCCGAAACAAAAGGATAGCGGTACTCGTGAAATATACAAGTTGAAAACACACACGACTGGTAACTTCTTATATTTATTACTGGCCCTCAGCTTCGCTTAGATAGATACATAGACAAATGAAATATATTAATCGCTGATAAAAGAGCATTCAACTGGTAAAATATTTTTAAAATCGGTTCAGTAGTTTTAAAGTTTATCTGGAACAAACAAAAAATGTTATCTTTTCTCTTTATAATCTTTATATGTATTCACTTTATATACATTAACACAGTGATTCTCTACCTATGTTCCGCGGCACTTTTGTGTGCCGCCAAATTTCAAAAGTGTGCCGCCAAATTATGCGAATATGTAATGATGTTAATATTATTAAATTATATAAATTAAAAAAAATATATTTTAATTATTACCTTGTATTTAAACGTTTATGACGGGATTAATATCCCGTAATAAACGTTTAATTATTATTATTATTATTGAAGCAAATATTAATTTATTCTGTATATTTAAAACTTTTGTTATAAACTATTTATGGAGTGTGTTGTAAGTAAATAGTTTTTATCTTTTTCTTTGTGTGCCGCCAAATTTTTAAATCGTTAAATGTGTGCCGCCAAATTTTAAATCGTTAAATACGTGCCGCAACAAAAAAAAAGGTTGAGAATCACTGCATTAACATCTCGTGTCACTATGTCCGGGATAAACTACGTTACCGATCATGATGAAATTCGGTCACTATGTGTAGTTTGGTCCACTTTAAAGATACGATAGTTTTGTTTCGTTTATTGACCTCAATATTTGTTATTGCATATAAAATGTTATAATTATACATTTAACAGATGACGGTGTTAGTTTATTGAGACAATATTTGAACATCATTTCATCGATTCGTCTGATTAGTGAGGTGCCGGAGGCCCGGTGTCAGTCCTCTTCCCCTTCTCACAAACAAGCCTACAAAGGATAGGATGGAAAGGGTAAGTGGCTAGGAAGGGGGAGGGGATGAATAGGAAAATGTCCTATTTCCTGTCTATCCTCTCTTCTGTCCATTAAAGGTAGGCAACACAACTGTAACTCATTTCCTTGTTGCCTATAGGTAGCGGTCACTTAACATCTGGTGAAACGCTTGCTCGTTTGCCACCTTCTTCCATTAAAAAAAATAAGGGTAATAGGTAATTGTCGAGTTAGAGTTATGAATATTATTTTACAAAATAGAATCTTAGTCGACCTTCAGACCATATCTAAGTAGGACACTGAACTCTCTGAACCCTGCATCGTTATTACAATGGGTTTACACTGCCGAAAACATTCACACAAAACATATTGTCTTCTCAGTTTTTTTCAAATAGAAAGATAGAGAGAAACCTTGTATCGCGACAAGTTTATACGCCAGTAGAAACCTACGGTTATTAAAACTATCGTGTCATAAAAACTACTTAAGCTCGCATAAACATTTGATTCGTTATAACTGTAGCGTTCGTATTAATTTCCTTAAATATCCATGTCATCAGTACCTACATGTAAAGTATTTGCATGCGTAGAAAACATTTATTATCAAATTAATTTACTATTATTATATTTATTTACATACATTAGATGGATGGCTAAAGATAGAAAGATTACGTAACGGCGACGGAATGTCTACGGCCTGCTTTATCCCTATTAACTAAATGGATATTAGCTGATAGGATTGTCTGGCTGTCCCCCTGTCGTACTGTCTGGAAATATTGTACTCTGTCGAATCTTAGTGTATACTGTGTTGATTGTAGTCTTTTGGTAAAGACGTTTCGAGGTTTCTGTTCAGTAATAAGTCAGACTGTTCAGCGTAAGTCTGTGTGAATATTATTAACGAATCGGGCTGTGTAGCTTTCTCTTACTTTGGGCTATTTTGGGAAGAGAAGTAAAATTACTCATATAAAATATTAGAAATTTTTTACTATTTTTGTTTGTTTTTTTTTCAGCCGGAATTTGTTCTAAGATTTAACATAATAAATATTTGTAAAAAGATTAGAACAACATTATTTGATAATACATAGTGTTTAGCCTAGGAATTTTAAGAAATAATTCCAACACTCAAGAAGTGAATTGAGCATTGTCATTAAATGTTACGTAAGCTCGTTCACGTTTTAATTGTACTCTCCGTAAATAAGCTCGTTAAAGCGCACTGCGTTGCGGGCCTGTGTTGCGCCTCGGTACTTCACTTTTTAATTATATTTCTCCGTTATGAAAGCACTTCTTGCAAACACTGCTCACTATCGATTACCTTCTTATGTTATACTCTTTATACTAGACATGACACATACAGGATGGATGTAACATGTGCCAGGATCGCGCCAAATGGAAATCCATGATATCTGCCTACCCCTCTGGGTTACGGGCGTGATTGCGCATATTTATTTTATTTATTTATGACACATACATTACTTATACATGCAACTCAACAGCAGTACTGTAACTACATACCTTTTATCCAGAAAAAAAATATCAAGTTTTATCCTGAGTAGTTTGATACGGATATAGAAAGAAAGTTATCAAATTATCGTATTTTGATGGTTTTTGGCAAATATTCAAAGATATCATCGGATTTTTAAAAATACATTGTTTAGTCGAAAAATCAGGGATCAAACAATTGAACAAAGAATTGCAAGGTAATTTACTTTGTTCGACTTGTGTGTGTTCGGCAAGGCGAATTCAATTACCAGAATAATGACGTAAGAACGAACTAATTGTGGGAGTTTGCGCGGACAGTGAATAAGTGCTTTCCTTTATTCTTTTTCTCCTAGTCGCTCTTATTGACGGCAGTTGAAATAACATTAATAAATATCGGTCCAGGTCTCATAGGCAGAGGTTTGTTTATTACTTGATCCATACAATCTTTATCCTGCTTGTATTTCAGATTTTATGTTGACCTCACGTAGACATTACGATTTATATAGGTTTTTAACTTCAAATTTGTACTTTATAAATCAAATTCGGGCTTTTACATAAGTAATAATTAAAATTTATAATTGTTTATGTAATGTTATCTTACTTCTATTAAAAATTTAAAATGGGTGGTTTATCTTTCATCTGTCATAACATTAACTAGATTACTGCCAAAGCTAACAGATTCCGTCAATCAATATTTTAAATCGAACGATCTGCGTCTATAAAAATTTAAGCCGTTTTAATTATAGTGTTTATTTGCATTCGAGGTCACCAGCCTTTTAGTAGGACAGTAGATTTCCAGCGTTTTACAGAAGCTCCCTTATTTATAGTATAAGATGCGGCATAACAAATTTATACATTCGTCTGTCATTTAATCGGGACCTAGATTATATGTTAGGTGTTGTGTACATTGATAAATCACAAGTGAGTTGCCAAGCTAATTTGGTTTTTACGACTTAAAAGTTTTGGACCTAGATTTAGCTCGGAAAGTCGCTTGTGATTTATAGATACATATTATCTAACATATCTGTACATATAATGAAAATGTAACTGATCGCTGTCTGTATATGGAAGATATTTGAGAAAAACTATTCTTGGGGGCCTTCATAAACGCAATTGAACCCAAAACAATGATTATTCGATTTTTTGCCTGTTTGTCTGTGCGTTTGTTACCGCTAATCTCAGAAACGGCTTAACCGATTTGGGTGCGGTTTTCGCTAATGTATTTTAGTAAGCTTCACATATCATTTACAATACAAAAAGTTATATCAATTTAACTGTGCTACGGCCATACTGTGCCGACCCCACATACGCAGGGCAGGGAGATGTTGTTGAGGCTACGATAGTATTAAGTAGGTAAAATCTTTTAGTTTAAGTAAAATTGCAGGGCGGGTGAAACCGCGGGGCACAACTATTAATCTAATAAGAGTATAAATTTTTATCTTAGACCGTTAATCTGCTCTTATTTCGGACTATAAAATATCAACGGTTTACTTACAAATTATTTTAACAAGTCGCTTTGTAATAATTAAATAGCATTCAACGTTCAATTGTATAACGTTTAATTTCCGAGCACGTCCCTATTGACTTTAACATTGTTCGAGTAGGCCGTAGAGGACGTTTGGTTGCCGCCGGGGGGAAGTCTCGTCCTCTTCCTGATCCTATTACATTTGACTTATAATTACTTACTTGACTTTGAACCTGACTCATTATAAATTAAGTTCATAACGTCTTGAGAGACCTTTTGTTCAGGACTACAATTACTACACGGGAGAATTGAGAATTCTGCAATATTGTGTCTGTAATAAGGAATTGATTATTTAACACGGTTTATTAACTTATAATAATTTATATAGGAATTATTGCGCGATGCACACAGTAATCATTCTGGATGTTTTTCTTAAAGATTTTTTTAAAATATCACAATATATATCTTATCTTTCCCGCTGGAAAATTTTGTAACTTGACTTCGCGTATAATAACTTGTCATTATAGATAAATTATATGATAAGTTGTTATTTGTCGTATATAACTATGGTAACCCATATAAGGATTCTCAGGAAGTTTTATTTTTCGGGATAAAAGCTAGGGGGTTCCTTATATCATGTTCTGTACCCTGACAATGTGTGTGCAAAATGTCATGATAATCAATTACGTTGGCAAGGAGTTAAACGAACAAACAAAAAAAACAAAGATATTATTACAATTAGAATGTTAATACTTAGATATGGCTTTTAATGATGCCTCATTAATTCATTCGAACATACCAAAGGGACATTATACGCTCAAATCTTTATAGTAGTAAGAGGCCTTGCCTTTTTTAGGGAAAGTGGCAAATGTGAAAGCGGTTCACCTAACATTTTAGTCGTTATTCTTAACCAAAACAATTGATGCAACACGGGTCATAGTACGCATCGATTCTTCTGGTTCTAATCTAAGTAGCTGTTTGGATTTGGTAACATAAACTCGAGTTTTAGATATTTAATTTAAAACAACCATAATATTTTCGAATTGTAGCAATAAGTTACCTGTTTTTTTTTTTCGTATCAAAATTTAGTTCTTAAATTTGTTCATGCTGGGTAGCCTTTATTTTAAACATATTACGTTGTTTTAGATGTACAATCGTAAATCTACGTAATATATTACAGTAGAAAGTGGACAATCGCAAAGCGCTGTACAATTTCTGCATCATTACGTCCAGGCGAAGCCATACATCACGTTTTACTAACGCGACTTCAATTTGTCACTGCGCAGTTGATGTGTTTTTGCCCTGAGTTTGCATTTTGTCAATAGATATGATTGAAAACGTATTAACCACTCACATTTTCCTTCCATTAGTCTATATGTCAAGCTAAAAGAAACATTTATTATTAACAAAGTTTTGTAGGTAAAGCTATTTTAAAAGCAAAAGATGGATGGATTGCGTGAAGGATTACATGAGCAGGCTACTGAGATGATGGTTGAAGAAAAGCGTGGAGGAAAGAAACCTTTTATGCCGACCATACTAAATGTACATGAACAGGACAAGTTACTGATAATCATGAATAATGGTTATATTTAACAAGCTATATTTATCGAATTCTAATTTGAAACGTATTGATACTAACAGATAATACTTGTTAAAAAGGGCTGTATAATTATACATTAAACATTGGCCAACAATATTGCCAAGTGCAATTTTCTAAGCGAAAGCTTAAAGCGAGAAGTTAAATCAAATTAAAAACTTATTTTTCCTTGTCAATTACAATAAAATACAAAACAGTAGGGATTTTTTTATCTACTTCAATGAAACCATAAGAATTTTTGGTTAAAATCTTATTTGAATGAAGTTGATAATCATTATACCGTATTATAAATTAATTTGGTCTTGAAAGATTTGACTTTAGATGGAAAAGTTTATTGATTCTTCTCGTTATAACACATTATGAGATCAAAAGTTCATGTCCAGGTTTCAAATAAGTTTGGCTAACACCCAAATCTTTTCTCAGTGTACTAGCTAGTCATTGATGCTACTACATTTAGTCTACGTATTTCAGAGAATTATTTTTCTGAATAGATATTTCAGTTAAATATATTTTATTCAATGATATTATAATACAAAAAGTAGCAGATATGCCGTTAGCGGTCGAAAAGTGAAGACTCGACCTGTCCCAATTGGGGCGTTTTTTCTTAACCTTACGTCATGTATTTACATTAACGCTTAAGTGACAAACACTAACCGTCTTCATTGTTCTTATTCTTTTAATTACGCTATCCTATTTACACAATTTGTACTACAAATATATAGTAATACATAATTTGTCGCTGTCTTTGGAACATTTTTGTATGCATAAAATCACTGGTGGAAAATGTTAAAGAGTGGTATAACATATGGTATAAAATGTTATTGTAGTATAACATATGGTATAAAACATTGGGCACTGTTATGTACAATGTGTTGACATGTGACAGTTAAGAGAGTGTCAGTGTAGCTTACTACAGCATACATGATTCTTCAAAACTAATTACTATAAAAGTATAACCGTTCCACTTTAAAACGAATCCGGAAACAGATGGTAAACGCGTCAACTTTATACGGGTTTTGGTACAAAGGCCCCAATGCCCACTCAAAGCTGTAACCATATATTCTCGCATTAAAACAGACTTACTTTA
>JWHW01027299.1:0-10624 GCA_000931545.1 Papilio glaucus
TTACTGGAAGATAGGTAATATTGCAAGGCTTCAAATAGGGTAATTTAATTTAAGCAAAAGAATTAGGGTGCCGCGCAAAAAGTTAAAAATCTTCGAAATTGTGTTGAAAAAAAATCAGCGTCGCCGTATCGAAAGCGCCGCCCGCTACCTGCAATGTCACAAAGGTTGCCGTAAGCAGTAAAATATCTTACATCTATACAGATAAATAAGGTAAAAACAATTAATGTAAAAAATACTATTATAAGCTCTTCTGCGAAGTAATTAATATGTTTTATTTGATTCCACGCAGACGAAGTCGCGGGCAACACCTAGTCTTAAATAAAAGTTTTGTGTTAAATTAAATAATATGACGTTAATTAAACAGTAACCGTACTTATAATTGTTCTCAAATTCTTTATATGCTTGAGAGATAGCTATTAAAATAAGTAATGAGTATAAAATGCTACTGATGGCATTACTTTTATAAATTAATTTAATTATAAATTACCGTTACTTCTTTCCCACGATTTTATCTCTGCCTTAATTTTTTATTATTTGTCTAAGGTTAAATAGAATAAATCCAATTGTTACATATTTATGCACCGATTTAATTAATTGTATTCACTAATAAGCCTTGTCAAAACATTCTATGTTACTAATATAATAAAGCTGAAGAACTTAGTTTTGAATTAGCTTTCGACAACCCAATTGTTAAGGTGTCATCACGTTACGACTCTTAGGAGCCGAGCGAAAAGGAAAAGAACCCTAAGCTAGAAGGATAGCGCAGGCGATCGATGCGATGCGTCGCAGTGTGTGAAGCCGGGGGGCACAGCTAGTATAATATAAGAAGTTTAAGTCGAATATGTCCGGTGCATAATGAATTGTAGGATTTTACTAACATAGCGAATAAAAAATAGACTCCTACTTTTTTATATTCTCAAAATATAATATAATATTTAAATCGTACACATTTAAACATCATCCACACCAGGCTATAAAAAGGATAACTATAGTATGTTATTTCCTACACAACTGCGAAAAGTACTTTATGCAAGTGTAACAAAAAACCGTATCGTTCGGAATTTACCCTCAGTTCGCTAGTTTAATATAACGTGGTATGCGCTATGGCATCAGCGCACTGGTAGGTATATAATTCTGCATTCAACAGCCATCGGCTATCGTTCAATTCGTTATGCGTCTGGTAGCAATTGTTCTGACATTATATGAAATGGCAATTTTCTTAAGATAAAAATATGTAAAAACACAAAAACATTTAAAAGTGATTTGGTTACATTTACGTATACACACACTACACTTTCAATTATCCTTTTACTATACCCGTCCAAATGTGTGTGACTAAATAAAACGTTCAATAAAGTGTATTCGCAAATTCTTTATTGCGTGGTAACAACATTGAATTGGCTTTTACGTAATCGCTCGAGTAATTCACGACGTTAAACCATACACCACGAAGCTCGAGGACAATACCCATGGCCTTGCGGTGATACAACAAAAAACCGTATCGTTCGGAATTTATCCTCAGTTCGCTAGTTTAATATAACGTGGTATGCGCTATGGCATCAGCGCACTGGTAGGTATATAATTCTGCATTCAACAGCCATCGGCTATCGTTCAATTCGTTATGCGTCTGGTAGCAATTGTTCTGACATTATATGAAATGGCAATTTTCTTAAGAGATTTAACGTGGTTGCATTTTTAAACCATTAGATTTGTGATGAAGCAAGAAAGAGCTAAGGAAAAAAGATATAATTACAGGCCCTTGTGTATCTTTTACGTAATGCAGGATGAACAGGCCTGTTGCTATTTTAAGAAAGTGGTCCCTGGTGGTATGCGGGGTGTACAATTCATGTGTATTGATCAGCTAGAAAAAACCTAATAGGTCGTAGATGCTTACCTATTTCCTCCCTAATGGGTTGGTATTGACAGATAAAAATTAATTATACGTGTATATTGCAATTATATGCCAGTAAAGCCACGGGCTGTAGGTAAAAGATCTTCGGCAATTGTGTTTAGTGTAATGCCAGTACGTACGCTGTAAGCCGGCGCACCGTTAAAATGTCACCGGTTGCGCAATCTCTACCGTTGCGCTCGCTGTAATTAGAGTAGTTCCCAGGGATACTCGTCGATGTGGTCTCTGCACAGTTTCAAAATTAAGAGCTTTTCAAACAGTATTGAATTGTACGATAGTTTTTGAAGACTAGACCACATATTTGAAAAAAATCCTTCAGATATTTTTATAACCCAAATAACTAATATTTTAATTAGAAAATATTTGTATGGTATACGTCTTTAAAATACTGAACCGATTTCAAAAAAATCTTTTACCATTAAAACAGCTGTATTAATTCACTCTATTTGTAGCCATTTAAAAATTGTATTCAACCAAATCTACTTAAACTGTTCTAACAATATGATACAAATTCAAATTCAAATTAATAAATTGGTTGAACTGTTTTACATACTTTTTTCCTATCGTTTACGAAGAGTCTTTTACAAAAGAGTGAAAAGCCTTATTTGTATGCTAATTATGAAATCACTCGGCAAGAAATTTGGTAACTGAAAAAGTTGCTAATGCCATCTCATTTGGCAAACGATCCTTGTTATGAAATGTTAGAGATGACTTAACACTCATGTAACAAAAACATTTTACGTTGCTACTTAAGGTAGTTGAGGTAGATACATTTGGTGTCTATGTCACATTGCTAGCCTTACTTATACTTATTATATTATGTATCTAGCCTTACATATATATGTATTTATTTTGAGTCTAAGAGAAATCTTTCCATAAGTTAGTGTAAGAGAATTATTCGTTCACTGATTTTTCAAGTTACCATCATGAACCGATCAACAGTGTTTTGTAATTTAAAAAAAACATGACCATCATAAGATCTGCCGACAGAAGTGAAAGCTCAAAAAAAGTGGAAAGGCGCGACGATAATTCAAAAATAAATGAATAATTAACAAAAATAAACCCTCGTATCTTAAGAAAAAATCTAAAGTCAAAATTCAATGCAAGAAAAATAATTGAAAAAGAGTTCGACGAAACTGTACCAAATTTAAATAAGCATGTTGCGCATGTCGTTGACGCGAACCTGAAGGATTTTCCCCTACCAGTTATCGTCTAACTCAGCTAAAGTTCTAGTTTTCAGCTAAGTTTTCACTTTAAAAAAATCAAATGAAATATTATAATTTTTGTAAACGAGAACTCCTATTGGAAGGTAGATTTACCATTCAACATACCTCGCCCTTAAAGGTCCTAGTTGCGTAAAGCAGGTTAAGGAATTTATGCCCATACGGTCTTGTATTTTAATGACTGTGGTATGATATATTAAATCTGTGTCTACCGACTAGTACTCAGAAAGGACAAATTTAATAAAACACCTAAAAGGGTCTCCAGAAATATACGAGAAGTTGGCAAACCGCCAGCCTTGCTCCGGCGATCTCGTTAGACGCTGGACTAGGAAAAAGAGAGCGGAATGTGTGTAAATCAAAGTTATTGCTCCGATACGGTAGCGTTCCGTTGCACCAATGTTTTGATACGTTTCCAAATTACACTGCAGTAAAATGTACTTAAACTTTTTAAATCTTAATGCGTGTAATGCATCTGAACAATTTCGTTCTAACCGGATGCAATGCTAATAATTTCATCTTCGGATTGTAAAAATACATCATGATATAACCTGGACTTTTTAATTATCTGTGCAGAATGTAAATTATCTTACTGAAAACAAGACTTTTCATTTTTGTTTTTCATTTTCAGGTACTTAAAAATGACCCACGATGATTTCGGCTTGATTTAGGTAAGGAACAGTTAAAAAATCTACTGGATAGTTTTTAAGTGGCTTTTGGATAGATTCTCTTTTGATTTGTAATTCTTAGAATGATCGTTATATTTATAAATTTTAGTTTATAAATCAAGGTATGCTTTTTAAGAACTTAAATGTATGATCCTTGAGAGCTATAAGAAGGACGCTCAATAACTCACATCAACATTATGCTCATCACGCTTGAAATATCCAGCAACAAGATGTATTTATGTCTTACCGTACCAAATACAAGGATCACATTCATATATCTATGAATAGGCCATTAGAATTAGATTAATATCAGGGATGGGACTCTTGAATCGAAAGTTGAGCTGAATTGCGTGATTGAAAGATAGAATTAACTTAAATATGGCTGCATTATAATCTATTTCATATTTTAATTCTGTACAATGTAAAAGTAATGGAACGTCAAGGATAATTAGTATATTATTATCGTCTTCACGGCCGAATGCGTTCAAAAGTCTCACAAGCGATCAAAGTCATTTTACGCTTCGCGGCTTGACCCGTACCGATATTACTTTAGACAATCCGCTTTCATATCGTAATGACGATTGTACTTTTTTTAAATGATTGTACTCTTTTATTTGATCCCTTTGGTGTAGGAAGTTTTTTTAACTGTTTAAATAGAAACCTATGATGAATGTAATCAGAAGAAGATAAGCCTACAGGACTATATTTGATGGGAAATAGTTTTTTTATTAAATTCATTTGGCTAGAAATAAAAACTCCAAGTCAGCGAATGTCAGGTTACTCATTTATTATGTGATTTATTTTTTGTTATTTTGATGAAAAAGTTTTTAAGAATTTTATCATCTTAGTTCAGATACACACATACATAAAGTCCTGCAAAAGGCACTGGGCTAATGACATAATTTATAATATTTTAAATATTTGCAGATGGTAGAGTGTACAGAAAAAGATACTTATATGATGTATCTTGGCTGTTCCGACTGTCTATAAAATTAGACTAAAAAGTGTGCTCAGTACATGAACATAAAAATATGTAAAAACACAAAAACATTTAAAAATGATTTGGTTACATTTACGTATACACACACACTACACTTTCAATTATCCTTTTAAAATTACTATACCCGTCTAAATGTGTCTGACTGATTAAACGTTCAATAAAGTGTATTCGCAAATTCTTTATTGCGTGGTAACAACATTGAATTGGCTTTTACGTAATCGCTCGAGTAATTCACGAAGTTAAAGCATACACCACGAAGCTCGAGGACAATACCCATGGCCTTGCGGTGATACACCGAGACAGTTCAATGAACCCGACCGTTCCAAATTAAGACTAAATTCCAAGCGCTTTGAGAAAAGACGGATATAGATTAGACAAATATATATTTTAATTCTAATACGTTTTCCCATTTAACGACGTGAAAGCTGACGTCCCGTGAAATAGAGACGAGCTCTTTGTTTAATCGGAAGCACTCTTTGATGTGTAAACATAATTTTTATGTCTTATTTTTGATGGTAAAGGCATATTTCAATTATTTCGTTTGCTTTTGGCCTACGTATAGCATGTAAAAATGCTTTGGTACTATTAGTCACATAAATACCAGAAGTTTTTTTGTATAAAATTTTATTTCTATTTCCACGTGTTTAACAGTGATAGAGCCCGCAAGAAAAATATTTGTTGTACGAATGGGCCGGCTCAACCGTTGAAATACCACGACCTCACAGAAGACAGGCGTGAAGTAGAAGTATTCTGCGTTTCGTTTGATGAGTGAGGTGCCGAAGGCCTAATTTCAATCCTTTTTCCTTTTACATCCCATCCTTATTAGGAAAGAGGGCGGGATAGATGGGCGAAAGGAAATATCCTTTTCCCGTCGACTCATTTGCTTGTTGCGGATGCCTATGTGTAGCGGTCTTTTAATATCAGATGGCCCGCTTGCTCTTTTGCCATCTTATTCCATAAAAAATGCTCCTAATAGTCTCTAAAATATTATTAGTTGACAGTTTATCGAACCTACATAGGTATTGTATCAATTATTAGGGTATTCGACTACCTAAGCAGTAATTGTGTTCACAAAGGGCACTTACCGGTTCATCAAACACGGCACAACACTTATTAAATATGAATGGCCCTCGAGGCTAATTCGTAGGCGTCCTATTATGTATTATGTCATAGCGCTCTCAAGAGACTGGTATATATGTAGTTATTGTCACTATATAACATTGTAACATGGTACAGTAGTTTTCATATCACCTATTTTGATGAATGATGAACTTAATAGTACTTATTAAGTTCCAAATATCAAAAAAATAGTATAGAAGTACATCGTCATAATTGAATGCCTTTTCTTGGTCGCCAAATTCAAATTTATAGTATTTAAAAGATGAATTACGAGAAATGAGTACATTAATATTATTGAGCTTCTTAATTGTTTTTGTCGATGGAGCACTTGCAGTCTTTCCTACATTGTGCCTCCCTCTTGACTGCCTCTTACGATACGACGTTTACTGTCTCTTTTTTTGTTGCATAAATGATCTTCTGGTCTTTCCTCTCCTCCGCTTTCCTTCTATTTTTCCTTCTGTAATTGTGTCTATAATATTGTCATGTCGTATCAGGTGTCGCAACGTTTTCCCCCTACAGTTCTCGATGGTTTCTATCAACGTTCTTTCGTTTCTCAGCCTAAGACCTCCTCATTTGTTACTTTCGCCATTCAACTAATTCTTCCGCTTCTCCAACACTTCATTTCAAAGGCCTCCAGCCTTTCTCTATCTATTTGAGTCTACGTCCATGTTTCGCATCCATATAATAATGGATGCGTTAATTAGTTTTTTTCTAGGTACGCGATTAGATAATTAGCATTTAAACAGCAGTCTTTTTTTTTAAATACTTTCCTTTTAGTAGGGAGAGTTATTTTACTATATGTTGTATTTATAGCGTTTGTTGTGATATGTGGGCAACGGTGTAACAAACTGGAAGCGAATTATGATATGTACGAGTACGTAGGCGGCGGTGACCGACTATAACTGTCGCAGTATTGAAGGTAGGCGATGAGTCTCTTGACTTTGTGACCGTTACGTTATAAACGCAGGCTCTCTCTTTAATAATTTGTTAAAGTGTTACGTCGATATCATAGAGCTATAAGCTTTTATAAAGAGAGAGCATGACTTGTTGATTTTTCATGTATGTCAGGTTTGATAAAGTGAGTTTAACGAGTTATTTGGTACAGTCGTATTTTACGAGTTTTTTTTGTTGAAATAATGATCAATAAAAATTAAAATATTTTTTTAAATGCACGAAACAATGCTCATTATCTTGACCACAACAACCCCAACAACTAAGAAAGATTGCCATTGCATTTTTGAGAGAGAGACTAAATAAATAAATACTTTTGAAATTTCCTACGTCTAGATATGATCTTCTTAAGAGCTATAGATGGCCTAAATCATCATCAGCTGAGATCACATAATGTCCAAGCAAACTTCATCTAGAATATTGTTATATGTAGTCGCGTTGTAATAAAACATATGGATCAATAATTCAAAGTCCACGGCTCACGGAATACCTAATGCCGCTCTAATGCAAAGGAATTGCAAATGGGTATGATGATTTAGATAAATCACATTTATAATAAAGCAATCAGTGGAGCAATGCGATCGCGTTCGAGTAATGAAAGGACGGCTCGATTGCATTCCAAGAAGCAAATAGAGGCTGAGAACAAATACTTGACTGATATGACTAAACTTCTAAATGAAGCTTGCAAAGAGCAAGGAGCTAAAAGAATTTGCATTTTCCGTACATGCAAATTCATAAAATCGCTACAACTGTTAATATTAATATCCATGCATTAATAATTGTGTAGACGTAAGTGGATTGTGGAGGACTTGTAAGATTTAATTGTAATCTGATGGTATGGACGTTAAATAATTTATAGCATTTTATCGATTCAAATCGATTGGTATTATCAAATTTAATTATTCAAACAGAGAATCAATACGATATCCCAACCGATTTAAATTAAGCGACAATATTGTTACGCATCAGGCTAAATTTCACTAGAGAAAGTGAACTGCGGACATTGCAATGAGCGTTGTTGTCAGGAAACAAACATTTACTCATTTGGTTTCATTTTGTCAATAAGTCAGTTTTTTAAATCTAATCTGGAGCTTTGATATTGTATCTGTTTGTTAATAAGGTTTTCGGTGCGTTTCCTAGTAAGGATAGAAGACACAATAGAAGTGTGGCTTAAAAGTGGATGTTGCGACTTCGGGCATGTTGAAAGGATGAACAAAGGGAGAGGAACGAAACAAATTTATGATGCAAATGTGATTGGCAGCGTTGGACGTCCAAGGCGTCGTCGAACTAACATCGATCAGATTAGTGATATACTAAAGAAGGCCGATAAAGGCAGTACCCGTAACCGACGAGCATGTATGTATGGATGTAGAAGATATATTTATTTATATCCTAGTAAGGCATAATGTAAAAATTCGAAATACTTACAGACAAGCGCATTTATTTTGTCTATCTTATTCATACTGAAACAATCTATTTATATTCCCTTATCAATTGATCCATGACTATACTGTTCCAGGGCAATACTTCACGTGGGCCATTGAGATTGTCCTGATCGTATCGTCTCAAGATATCGAACTGGTCTTTTCGTATATTCACTTTCACGCCACCTACGACTGTTGTCGTCTGATTACCATTTGCTCAGGCATTGTCGATTTCCGCATGCGATACAATTTCAAATTAATTTATGAGTGCGATATAATTTGTAAATTAACATTATCGAAGCAATTTTTGACATATTTCTTATGATTAGTTATTTATAGCTTTATTATTATAATGAAGAGGGATAAATTCCACAGACTGTCGTGTGAAGAACAAGATTACCGCATAAATCAATATTCCTTGCCTAGTTCACTGATCTTGTTTTCCGTTTAAAAACAATTTACCTAAATGCTATTGCCACGACCTAACCAAGCGTTAACCTAACCTAACTAGCGTTGTCCTGTACGTAGCTGTTCTAGAACCTGATTCATATTCATTGAACATATATAATTGACGTTAAAATAGCTTTACTTGACCACATTACGGCATTTAACAGCATGTTCCACACTGCTTCGCCACTCAAAAGTGTTCTTGGCTCGAGTAAGAGCACTTTCCAATACATTACAAGTCGACACACTTTGCTGTTTACAATACAATTTTCGTGTCTGTACCGATACGTCGAAATTTGTGTGTGTCCAAAGCTTTCGCAGCAGTTAAATGGCCACGTGGTGGTGGCGTCGAATAAAGTAATCACCACATCATAATCATCTCGTATTTGCCGTAATAAAATCAATAAATCCGTTAACTAGTGTGAGGTATCGTTATTTTTCCGCACAAAGCATTATTATTAGGAAGCTCAATAAAATTCTCGGCAAGTTTTGGTCTTTGCACTAAGCCCAAAAGTGGTGGCAATTTTTTTCTAAAATCATATTAAAATTATTCCAAAACTTAATATACTATTATTAATTCTATTTAGATATATTACAATTGTAGCAAATTTCCAAGTAATATGTATTGAATTAAAATTATTTTTAAGGTTTATGTATGGATGGGATAATATAAATCCGGCTGTTGAGGTCTAGACGTTTGAGAAAGCGATTGTCCCGGATCACGAGAAATGTGTGCTTTTGCCGTAAACTGGCGATATACAGAACGATATGATTGATATCTCGAACGTTTAAGGGATAAACGTTTTCTCGTTGTGGCCAGCTTTATTGGTGCCCGATGAAGCAGCACGATTAGGGGGAACCGTTCATTTGTAATTGAGAAACGTAAAGTAAATGTACATTTTAAATCGAGTTGTAAATGGCTTGAGTTGAGCTTTGCTAAGCTTTGGCATTAGTATTTATTGGTAGAATGGGTGTACAATATAGGAACCTCGGTAGGTTAGATAAGGGTTTTGTTTGTAAGATCATACACACATCTGTACTAATATTATAAATGCGAAATTTTGTATGTGTGGATGTATGGATGTTTGTTACTCTTTCACGCAAAAACGGCTGAACGTATCTGGATGAAATTTGGCACAGGGATAGATTATAGTCTGGAATAGCACATAGGCTACTTTATCCTGAAAAACTGTACTGTTCCCGTGGGATAAGTTTCTTTTGTTTTTTTCGGGTGCATATATACATTTATAAAAGACGATGTTCCCCATAGATTCCGAAACTTGAAACCGGGCGAAGCCGGGGCGTATCACTAATAGGTTATATTTTTCTTATAAAAATACAATAATGAAATTCACCCAGGCTTTGCTGGGCACTAAAAGCAAGCTCTAGATTTTGACTCCGAAATATTGTATTGATGTTTCCTGTAGATTATGTTTTAATTTAATTCAAACAATTCGGTTGCTTGAATTTGAAACAACAACTCTGTGAAGTAAAGTTCTATGCCCAGCGACTTGGCTGGCACTGGTTCTCGTCTCATGCGATCGAATATTTGAAAATATTATAAACATTAAGCCCTTGTTTGGCTGTAAAGTATATTTGGTACATCTGATTAAGAATTGAAGCCGGCGGCCCATAAACATGATATGACACAGATGTGCGCTGCTGATACCAAGATTTACTGAGACATCTCATCCACAATACTCTATCTCGCCCTTTCGAACTTAATATTGGTGTAGAGTCTCCATCTTTGTTAAAAATGTCATTTCTCAAATTTATATTGAAATAAAATTTTAAAGACAGAACGGTATAGAAAAGATAATAAATATTTTATTTTTCTATATATTATCTATATCCATCTAAATATTATATTTATTTTTTCGGGTCGT
>JWHW01027299.1:10966-29396 GCA_000931545.1 Papilio glaucus
AACGTATTTTTAAATATATTATTAAAGACGGAACGGTATAGAAAAGATAATAAATATTTTATTTTTCTATATATTATCTATATCCATCTAAATATTATATTTTTTTTTTCGGGTCATAGTAAATATTTCATACAAATAATATTTTTATCAAACATGCGTGCAAATTTACACAATGCTTTCGAAAAATTTGCTGTTCATTTGATCTATAAATAAATGAACGGTTTCAAAATTACAACACTAATTACAAGCTGCGCCGTGGCTCGCATATTTGCTACAATGCATCTGCGACATGTGATGTCTAGAAAGTTTTTGCAATAATATTTCAAGACACTAAAAGGTCACATCCCATGGGACTGAGTCAGTAGGTAAGTTCTAGAATTTAAAATATTCTACACCTGCTATTACATTTACTAAAATAGGTTAAAATTCTTTTTACTCATTTTTAAACGAGAAGTTAAATATGTGACCTTTAAAACTGGTATGTATAATAATAAGCCTTCGCGAGTTTAATACAAAATTGAATGGACAGACGTATAAAATTGCTTTTCATTAAGAAAAATGTGGTTGGGAATCTTGATAATAAATAGGTTATAGTAAATAATGAAATTGTCGTTTTAAGTCCCGGATAATATGAATTGAAATTAAACGTTTGGTGTAGAAATGTAGCGTTAGTAATGTAGTTAGTAGTCGAATGAAAAACAATTGAATGTCGTTCAATTGTTTTTCATTCGACTTTAAAAGTGAGTTCAGGCGCGAAACTAACGCAGCAGAAACAACTCGCAATGTCAATGCTGTGTTTGGAGAGGATACTTCTAATGAACGCACCGTGCGTTTTTTGTTTAATCTGTTTCGTAGCGGAAAATTAGACTTGAAAAATGAACCCCGAAAAAGAGCACCCACTAAGGTAAATAACGATGAATTGAATGTGATGGTAAAAGCCGATCCCTATCAAACTAACAAAAATGATGTTTGATGTTAGCATACCCACAATATTGACCCATTTGCACCCTTGCGTAAATCGATATATTTAAAAAGCTTAAAAAATGGGTGCTCTATGATTTGAGTGATATGCAGATAAAAGCACGCGTTGAAGGTTCCCTTACATGGTTGAACGGGTACAGAAATGAAAGGATTTCGGGGCGAATTGTCTCCAAAGTAGATGAACGCTTTTTTACGCAAAAAATATATTTAATTAAAATTATTTTTTGCTTTTTAGTTCAGTTAGTTACAAAAGCGTGTTTTAAAGTTTTTTTTAAACTATTATTTATTTAGACAAAGGTTTGCACCGCATATGTAGTAACTCTTGTTGCGGATGCTATACGCTTGCTTATTACCTCCTAATGCCATAAAATACATGTATACTATACTATAAGTATACATGATACTAGAAAAAGTGTTGTAAAGAAAACAAAAAAAATCCCTTAGCAGCTTTCACCGCCTTTAAATAATTACACAGATATATTGTGTAGTTAAAAAGAAACTACGAGATCGATTACCGATAAGGAATGTGAATTCAATGATCTTATATATTATATATACAATACGATACGTTGTATACAATACTTTCGTTTGGGTGATATTAATAGTGTCATTATCTGTTTTAATTTTCGATTATAACAGAGACTTGAAACGATGCTTCCGGAAATTGTGACGTGAAGACGAAGAGTGATAAATATCAAAATTGAATCTATAACTTCTATTAACGGTGTGTCTCATACAGGTCTCATATGGTTGATCGTATTTACTCGAGTCATCGCTTTCATTGCTATGTTGAAGCTTAAAATAAAATCGATGATAAAAAATACTTTGAAAGTAACAAAGATATGAAATCGAAAGAAACTACACTGTTTTCATTAATGTACCAAATAATTTAATGTTTACTTTTCGTTATTCATTTATTATATGTTAATTATCGGCAATGATTTTATATAAATGTTATTGATGTCAATAATATCTGTGGAAAATATATCTTATGTAATATTTATGTTGTAAAATACATATTAAATTATCATTATCAGTCGTAGGGTGTACCTGATTTCGTGTAAGAACCATCTGGGTTGGACTTGGACTAAATGACTTGGACCACAAGGTCCAATCATGTCGCATTTAAGACAATCTCTTTTTCATTTGCATTGTAATTCTGCTCTACAATATGATATGATGTCGCTCTTCATATGAACTTTTGGATATATTTTTAGAGCCTATTATCGTTGTTTCTTAACAAATTTAAAAGCTAAGAAAATATACATATTTGTGACAATTTTGCGTGTACCTTGTTGACTTATAATTGCCATAAAATTTAAAAAGTTAAAGTTATTTACCTATTATAGTCAAGGAAACGGTATGTTTCCTTTTCAACGGAGTGAAACGTCGTTATGCCAGGACATCATGTCATCGTCGTCCGTTCACGAGGTTTCCGTCTTTTTGTTTCTTATTTTAAAATCTTCATCTCTTTGTGCTTCGTACAGGACTCGACCGGTTACGTAAGAAAATAACTAAAAGACTTGTTTGTGTAATAAAACAAATGTGGCGGGGAACGTTATCGGGTTCGAATTAGATTTAAAGGAATTCCGAAGCGTTAGTTTCCTACAAAGAAAACAGTTTTACGGGCGACGGGATGGCGGGAAGCCGCTGTTATTTTTCATCGCTCTTTCTTTTTTCCCGGCTGACGGAGCGGCCAGTTCGGGACGCGGAAGTCGCCACTTCTAATTTGCCGCAATAAATTGGAAGGAAGTTTCGACACTTTCAGTATGATTTATTTTGTTTGAAATAGCTTCTTTTGGCTTTAAATTGGTCATTAGGTAAGGTGTTATATTTCAGAGAGTATACCTTTCTTTTGTTGAATTTACATCAACATCTTTATAATTAAGTGAATATGTAATTAAATATTTTTAGTGCGACATATTTTTAATCAAATACGTATCTTTATAATTTTTATGTTTACAAACTTTTAAATTTTGCTTTTCCTACTTCAACCCTCTCTTGACGGGGGTCGATAATATTTAACCAACTTCATTTAATAAGCGCGCATATCTTGTAAATATACACCTTAACGATAACCTTAACGATAATTTGGATAAAATTTATAATCACCTAGTTTTATCCGTAAAAACGCGTATTACCAGAGAAAAATAAAATTAGAGCGTCATCTTTTGGTCATCGCTATCACTAGATTATAAATAGATTGACTATAAAATAATGCAAAATTTGACTGATACCTACCTTTTCCTCGTGATGATGCTATATGAAATTATTCAAATATAAAATACAATCATGCGATGACAGAAGCTCGGTTCAGAAATTTCACATTAAACCCGCAATAAACTTTGCTTTCAAAGTCTCCTAGAAGTAGATTTACGATTTATACTATCACACCACACTGCGTACCGAGCGCCCTCACTAGTCACTGTCTCCCAAGTTCTTAAACATATTATAGTAGTAAGACTACATTATAACACACATCGTGACACTTCATACGAGTATACTGGAGGTATATTATCCCAAGTCCATTATTTAATCAATTACTTATATTTTTATTAATATCTTTTTGTAATAAAAAAAAACTATATTAACCTAATTTTAAACAACAAATTAAATTTACTCAGAAAGTGCCATACACACATAAGTGAATAATGTTCAAATTGAGACCTAAAACATGCGCACTGAATTATTTGCTTAATGTGACTTGTTGCTTGTTTACCACCGGTGTAAAGATATATGAAGTGATATAAGATTTGTGTGAAACAAATAAAATATAAAATTATGTTACGTATGTTTGTCATCTGTTTTGGCAGTGTTACGGAATAGCTGCAAACTGTTGTACTTGATCACCGAGACGAACGTTTTGGATGGGTGATATGATCTAGTTTATGCGGATATTACTTTCATTAGGCGTACAAGGTGTGGGCAGAACCTTTTTTTCGTTAAAGATTGTTTTATATAACACACTTCCAAAATCATTCTTGTTTCGATATAAATATGATGATTTATATAATGGTTTGGGCGTATGGCGTAAATTTCATATAAACCTAAATGGTTTGACTTCTAACGTAAGATCTGACATTTTTATGATAGAAAAAAACGAAAAATAAACCAAACAAAACAAAAAGAGGGGAAGGGAAAAGGATTGCGCCTTCAGCATCTCACTCGTCCGGCGAATCGCAGAATTATAAAATAGTTCATCTTCTCGCGAATTCAGTATGGTTTAATAAAAATAATATGCAATCACGCCCGTAACCCAGAGGGGTAGACAAAGATCATGGATTTTCATTTGGAGCAGGCCTAACACACCTTTCTCGCTTCTTCTACATCCATACGTTTACATATTCATTGTCGGTTATTCCTTATATCGCCGCTTTTTAGTAAGACATTAGTCTGATCGATCTGAAGTTCTCCTAGGGCGTTCGTTGCGAACACATTTCCCACCGCTAAAAGTTAAAGTGTTATGTAACTTGTTTTCTATTTACAATCCAATGTTCAAGATCCAATAGGTCCGCATGACACTCAATGATGTACAAGTTTAGCATCGTCGGCTGCTACAATTCGGCCGCCCCATTAATACAACTACTATTACCGCTGTGGTGTAGTTTCACGATTGTTCTCACGGTAGTCGTTTCACTATATACCCCGTCTGAAAGAAATGTTTTTTATTTCATAGACAAAATATAACTTGTGTATAGAGTATCTCTATCGATAGTCGATAGCATTAACATATTTAGTTGTACTGTCAAATACTACTTCTTCGTCTTTAGTTTAAGTCAAGTCACCTCTTTATTTTCGAGAGAAAACAACGATCGTATATTACCGAGATCCACCCATTTAGTGTAAACTTGTACAGGTCTTCGATTGAAGCAGTTAGTCCAGCTTTAGATAGTTCTAAGATACGATGTTTAAGTGGTCTAGCGTTGCTATAAATAACAGTAATAAAGATGGCACAAATGCTTTCTGTTTGTGTAATCCTACGAGTATCGTAAACAATAATTTATCAAAAATTTTAAGAATTTTAAGCGAATTTATTTCGACCCGTTAATTAGATATATCTATTGGAAAAGTGCAAGCGAATTACTGGATTAGTATAACAGGTATGCGTAGAGCTGTTCATTAGTGGAAGAAACAAGATAGGCTATAATGTAAATCTTAATACTGTTCCTATATTTTACGTCTCTGAGTCACGAATGGGAGTGAGACTTTTTTAATTTATGAAATTTGTGTCCATGGCTCTGTAATATGGTACGACTGGCCATACTAACTCACGCGCGTCTGTTCCATATCACATCATTTTAATTGATTCTATTTCGGATTAACTTTCGTTTCTTTTGCCTCGGTCGCTTGTTTAAGTAATTTTGTGTTTCTAACATGTGTTTTTGTTAAGGGTATTTTGATTGTTTTAGTAATTTGAGGTCGTGTTTTCCGATTTGTTTCATATTATACCTACTTAAGATCAATGTTAGACCGCGTTTTTACTACTCGACACGAGGAAGTAATAATCAATTTCAGATTTCTTCTGATTTTTAGGTTAGATAATTATACTAAATATTCACATAATAACTCATATACTTGATGACTTTTTATACATACATGTATGTACATATATATAAGACCTGGGTTCTTAATTAAGAAGAATACTGTTTGATTCTCAGGCTTCAACCATTAGATCTCATAGGGTACAGCAAAACTCTTGGAACAAGTTAGTTTCCACTATTATACTAATAGTTACAATTATTGTATACTTCGTTGATGGTCTGATTAGCATAGTTCTTTATGTTTAGCATTTACAACTGTAGTTTCACGCAAGTTCCTGTCTCGCACAACGCACTTGTGAAAAATTGTCGCCAGTGGTATTTTCAAATCGATATGACAAGAAGGCACATAAATTTTTGCACCAATTGTGATAACCTTTATTCCTTATGGGACAACATTAACACTATTAGGTTTATAGATTTTATCTTAGTATTTTGCAAGCAATGAAATTAGACGACTTGCAATTTAAAGGTGAACAATGTTGTTTTGATGCTGATCTTTTCTCAATTGATTTAAAAAGGTCGACAATGTAAAGGGATGCTTTCTGAACATAAAAAAATCGATAGTAATCAGATTTTTTATAACTTGCAAACAATTTATGTATATCTATGTGGATTATTCCTATAACGATATCAAATAGATTGTTTCTCATAGTCTCATTCTTTAAATTTTCACCGTTTAGATTTTATGTAGGCTTGCAAATTACCGAGAGAATACATAAATACTTGAAAAATACAATGAAGACTCCCAAAAACAAGTGTAAAAAATGTTATATTATTATCAAAAAGTATATCTATGATGGATTTTTATTTCCAATACCTAATTTTGTATGTTGGTAGCATGGCACACCAATTAGCTAACAAGACAAAGTGTTGCCATCGAAAGTTATTGTCGACCAAGAAAATATTATCTTAGGGTAAAAGCATACATAATTTGTAAGGCCAAACGCCTTAGGTCAATTGAAATAAAAGCTATAATCGTATAGACTTATCTCACTCTCACCTCATTACCGGTGGGCTCGTTAGGTAAAAGTATTAACGCGTCGATAGTCGAAGCCGGGCCGTGATAAGTTCGTCGTGATCGGACGAATGACTCGGTATCGAGTAAATTGGATTTCCTAATAAGGCTCCACTTTGTCTAAGTCTTGCTGCCTGTTATGGGGGTCCAATAACAATATACGAGAAAGTTATTCTAAGGCCCGCCTTGATTCAATACTTTAAGATTGGAGAATAAATTACATGTTTGCTTTAAGTGTCTTGAAGTTTCTTCTCAATAGTAAAATTATGAAGGAGTACATATAGGGGAAATAAGTGACTGTTAACAAATTGTTAATGTTAAAAAATCGTGTAATCAATTTATTTGAACTTCTTTTTTGATATAATATTGGTCCGACCCGTTCGACCTATGGGATTATATTTTTAGTTGAATTTGAATGTAATAAATTTAGCCTACTGTTCACGATTCGATGTACCCTGTGAGATTCTGTATCGAAATATAAGCTCCAATTACCAATTTTAGCAAAAAAAAATACCGAAAGTATTCAGCATCGACAACATAAATATCTGTCTGACATAAACGTCCATTCAAGATGTTTTGACAGTCGTCCCACATCAATGAATGTAGCACTAGAATCTGTAGAACCTGGTATTGAATGTCAAACGTTTTATTACTTACAAGATGTATTAATTATTCCTAAGCCATGGTTATTTCAATTAATTAAGCAAAAGTAAGTACGCAAATTATATAGTAATTGTTGTGATATTTTAGGGTAAAGCAAAGGTAATTTAAATACCCAAAATATACACCGAAGTAACTTATTGGCTTGTCCGTCCTTCGGACAGGTCGGAATTTCTATTCCCAGTAATTTTTCCTTATTATATACGGTTAACTTTTCTGTAGAGTTTATAAATAGCACTTCTACTAGTGATAGTTCTTTCGTAGTTATTCAAATATCCGTTCCTAATTTGCTTGAATTGGCAAAAAATGCTTGTAATTTTGTTTCTACAGAACATCTTTATGTACAATGTCCGATATATTGGAGATTTGTCACTAAAATGTTTTACCTATAGATTGCTGCATTATTCCAATATGAAACTTTTGTATATTTAGTTGTTTTAAATTAAACATATTAAAAATGTTGGCATGGTAAAATGATTCCTGTGTGATTTCGTTAGCGCCGTTAGATGGATTACGTAACAAGAAGCGACGAGATAATTCACTTCTGTTTGTAGTGGCTACCCGTTCCCTCACTACAGAGAGACCACCTGTTTTCTATGAACGCCCACTTCTCTTTGCTTTTAAAAACAATCCTCCTTTGTTGGGAAGTTTATCTCTGTTTATGATGATAGTTTGTGATCGTTAAAAGAAATACATTATATTTAAAGCAATAAAACACATTTTATGTTACGTTTTTATTCCAAATGGTCTGTCACCGTTAATATTTATCCAACGATATCCTTCTTTGGTGTGGTTATAAGGTTATATGTGTCTTAAGAACTCCCATGTTTTGGTACATGCTATTTGATGGTGGTCTATAAAATTGTTTCGTCCATAAGTTAATAATAAAACTTATAAAAAACGAAGTACAAGGTTGTCCATGTTGTGCTGTAATCACATGTATACACACAAGGCCGCAATGGAAATCTTAAGTTTAGTCTCAATTAGTAAACCCAAACTCGCATCTCAAATTTCTTCGAGCTAGTGAATATACCCAGTAGAATTGACAAACTGGGTTCCGCATCTAACCTCAAAAAGTGAATATGACGAAGAAGGTTGACCAGACCTTGAGGATTGAGAAATCTGTAATTACTGATAACTGGATATTTATGGAAAACACGACAGTTTAGTCATACTTGTAGGATTTTCAAATTTGCTCGTCCATGCTACACTTAACTATGTGTAAGCATTTTCACGATTAATATTTTTATCAGATTCTACTACCAAATATTTGCCTAGGATGCCACAAGGCGCATGGTACTGTAAAACTACATAAACTGGTTTCACTGCTCGGGTACACTGTTCATTTGAGACTATGACATGTTTTTTTCGTAACGTATTTGCAATACAATATAAATCAAACACGACAGAACCTTTGTTGTAACAATGGAGTGATGATAAACGAGCGTTTGGCGCAAGTGAATGGTGAACACGAGACGCCCATGGTTTTGTCATTTGACAAACAATGCGAGGTATTCGTTGCGGTTTGCGACACCCAATCTGCGATTGTGAAACCACCTTAAACAAGATAACGGAGTAACTGATGGTTACGTTTTTGATTTCGTAATCCCATACGTGAATTATGAAAATGTTACTTTAGATAGTACTTAATGTACAATGTAAAAACTTCGTATATTTCTGCACGATAATCTTCGAAACCAATTTCAATTGATTTGATGTTCATAAATATGGTTAATTTCGGCTTGGAGGGTAGTATACTGTGGACTCGGTGGGTGGTGTAATAATCGCAATCTATTTTTTAGTTAGACAAGTATTTATATTCTTTTTTTTTATATTCCTTGTACAAAAATACACACAACCATAGAGTTTTCACTGATTTTTAAATAATTTAATGAGCTTTTTAAATAATTTTATAGCATTCAAATTACTTTTCAAAAGCAACGCGTAAAAGCTACTATTATAGGCACCGAGTTCTATCAGTATGTATGGGAAGTAGTTATCGCAAGCAAAAAACTTATTAAGTTTTTTGGCCGCTATAATGGTTTTTGTTGGCAATCTTACTTATTAAATTTTGCATTATTAAGAATTGTTTAATGGCTCGTAGCAACGACGTGTGGTTTAATATATACTATCTTACAATTACAATAATGCTGTTTTTTATCTAGTCCAGCTTTGGCTTGTGGAATCAGTGCTGATTTGCAATCCTAATATTATAGGAATATTCTATTTCTTTTTTGAAAAACACCTCGTTTTTATATTATTCTTTACCGCTGAACAAATATTGACAGTAACAAAACTGTACTAACAACTTTTGTAATAATAATGTTCGATTCAACTTATCAAAATTGAAGCATACAGATATATCTATTTACGTAATATTAATTTAATGAATGATGTAGACGGAGCTGGATAATATATTAGCCGGTAGTGACCGGTTTCATTTTTCATTATTCATTAAGTTTTATATAGTTTTTGTTGTTACTAGGCAGATGGGTAGGTACATGTAAAAACTATGAGTACGTCGGCGGCGCGAAGCGAAGCAATGCGGTCGCTGGAACCTGATCGGATCGATTAAATGATGAGAGGCGTTTTTGCGTGAGACAATGTTGGACTTATACCTCGTTTCACAGAAAGATGTGATTTTTGTAAACAAAAGTTTTTACGTTAAAATGCGTAATTTCCAAAATATTTTCGTTCCTTCGTTAATAGGTCAAAAATAAATAAATAATCAACTAATATTTGTTCCCATGTGTCTTAACAATAATTCAAACTTGTTGCAAATTCAAATAAACAAGTTGCTGGCGCGAGTTGCTGATGCATGTTGAGAACGTTCACGGGAACCTAGAAGATTTTTCCCCTACCAAATATTGTCTAACGCGCCTAATGAAATTTTCATTTGAAAAAACTTATAAACATTTTCTTTTGTTCGTATCTTACTGGTTACTGTTTGTTCTTAACCAATTATAATTAAAAATGTACATACCGAAGTTGTACAGACTTACGTTGCCTCTAGCACGACAAAATACGAAAAGAAAAGCGAAAAGCTTGAATGCTTCGGAACCCGTTTTGCTTGTCATACAAGCTTTAGACTTTTATTGTTAAGATAACCTAGTTATAAGTTGAAGAGGGGCTATAAATGGAGCTATAAATAGGTTAATGGGACTATCCCAATGGATGTTATGGTGTAATTATAATTTTTTTACTTTATAATGTCAACCAGACTGGCTTTATAAGGACCGGTCTTTGTCGAATATTCTAAGAAAAAACTTTTTGAAGATACTAAAATAACATCTAAAAATAAACCCCTTTATTAACAAAGCTGAAGCTGGTTTTGAAAACTAAGCCAATTTTTTTTTAATTTAATATTTTCAATTATTTGCATGGCTAGTCCACTCCGATACTAATGCAGAGGTGTATTTTCAAATCTTATGAATAGAGTTATTATCAAAGAGTTGTGAAGATCTATATACGTAATAATATTGATGTAACAGGTCATTTTTCGTGGCACGACACGAAATTACTGCCTTGAATCTCACTTAGAACAGATCGCGGAAGGTCAAATATCAAATCAGCTATATGAACATATATCTCTTTAGTTTTGTAATAGAGTTCAAACGTCACAACTTTAACATACTCCAAGTGTTGTAGTTTTTTAGCAAATTGTTATAATAATTAGCTGGAAATATTTATGTTCGTTAGAATTAGATCTTTAAATACACAGTAATCTCCATGATTCAATATCATGAGTAAAGGCCTGAAAACCAACAATTATTGAATATTTAATGCATCATCGTAATGTCAATGTTGGACAGTGACTTCGACAAGCGTTCAAAGAATTCGATGGTAAAGGTCGCCGCGGGCGTATTCCATCACTATCTACTTTTACCGGCAATAGGTTTCATCATTTTAGTGAGTAGGTACTATCGGGTGTCTTTTCAGAAGTAAAGCCTCGTAGAATACCGGCGGGAAGTTTATATTATATTTTGCCTTTTGTTGAATTTTAGTTGTTTGTTTCGGATGACATTTTACTGCTCTTAACAACCATGACTTAAAGGTGTATAAACGACCCGCTGCGGAATAAACAGTAATTTTAGATCAGGAATTTCAGCTGCCTCGTGTCTCGAGCGCATATTGCAGAGTGCACCTGCTCTTGAGGTAAAACAATGACTCTGTCTATATTTAGTAAACAGCTGACTAGAAATTGTTTTCGATTGTAGGACACGTAGGACTGATGACTTTATGGTAATGCAATATCTCATTTGCACCAATGATATACATTCACACAAAGAATACATCTTGAATAAAATATAGATGCGATAATGAGGGTAGTCTAGAAATAGAATGCAACACTAATTGCTAGAATGGCTTACTACTTTATTAAAAGTTAAAGAAATTAGCTGATACCGTTCGCAAAGTTATATTTTCTGAACGATAAAAGATCAAGATATGATCATTTTAGTTTAATTCTCAATTTCCGACCGACTGAGAATTAAGGCAATCGTGTGAAATAATTCTAACCCAGATTTGATAAGAATCTATACCGTCGTCGTAGCTTTTGTTGTTTTTTTTAATTAATTGTTGTCAGAGAATGACAGTTTGGCGTATTGTTCGCCATTCACTTCTAAAAGAACATTCACATGGCACAATGTTTACCCTAATTTGGATCCATACCGTTATTGATAAATACCTGACAATTTTATTATAGTAAATAAATAAATAAATATGCGTTCACGCAAGTAACCCAGAGGGGTAGGCAGAGATCATGGATTTCCATTTGGCGCGATCCTGGCACACCTCTCTCGCTTCTTCTACATTAATTCATCTACGCATGCGCGCTCGTCGTCGGACGATTTAAGATCGGAGATCTTTATTCCACAGAAGAACTAGATCATTGTCAACAATAAGTACATTTTTTAACAGTGGTAGAGCCCGCAGCAACTACATCTGTTGCACGAATGGACCGGCTCGACCGGAAATACCACAACCTCACAGAAAACAGGCGTGAAGTAGAAGTATTCTGCGTTTCGTCTGATGAGTTAGGTGCCGGAGGCCTAATTACAGTCCTCTTCCCCTTTCCACCCTTCTCTTATAAGGATGGGATGGGAACGGGAAGAGGATTGGACGGGGAGAGGGTTAGCGGGGAAAAGGAAATATCCTTTTTCCTATCTATCCACTCCTCTGTCCATTAAAGGTAGGCAACGTATCTGCAACACATTTGTTTGTTGAGGATGTCTATGGGTAGCGCTCACATAACATCAGGTGATCCGCTCGATCGTTTGCCAACTTCTACCATAAAAAAAAAATATGTCGTCATTATAAACAGAACATAAGGCTGCATTTTTATCCATCTTCTAGTTACTTTTCAAGATAAGTCTTCTTGAAAATATGTATTTTGATTTATCAATTGTTGCTATAATTGTAACAGATGATTCCTATCGGGCATCGGGTAAACGTTGCTTTTAGAGTAGCGGTCTCACGCGAGCCGTTAACTGCACGGTTCAGGGGTGTCCAACTATTCAGTTGCTTGGGGATTTATATATAGTGAATATTATTTTTAGAAGTAAATTACCATGAACTGTTTGCCTCGCACGCATTGGGTTTTCTTGGGAAATTTACGCATGTTCAACATTAGTTCGAAGTTTGACTATAAAAGTTTAGTTCTTAAATCTTCTAAAATATGAACCGATATATGTCTTAAAAAACTACAATTAGAACAATGGTAGAACACAAAGTTCTGATGAAAACACCGACTCGAAGAAGCATTAAGACCTCATAGAATATTGACGTAAAGTTAAAGTGTAGGTACTTCTGCGTTTTTCTTTGTGACTTCTATTTGTGATTGGTCATTGTTGATAGCCAGTAACGTCTTATGACCATATTTTGGTAACCGCTAAATTTAGTTAATGTAAGCTGAAAATATCTGGTTTTCTTCGACAACTTACCCAACATGCAGTTCATAAGTTTACCAAACCTGGAATCACGGTCACGATGTATCTATTTGTTGTGCTTCACGAGCTATTGTTTTGACATAATGCTCGGTTATCGCACGAATGGCTGCAAGAAAGACGTAGGTGATGCACTTTAAGACAAAGTACAACAATTTACTATGAATCTCTGGACATATAAAAGGAATAGGTTACGCTATGAGCTAAGCTCGGTTAAACGATTAGAATCGTAGGGGCAAGATATTTAAGTGTCCCGTATTTGGTATCAAACTGTAATTTGTCTTTAGTTATCTACAATCTTTTCTTTCGCGTCTTCGGTTACTTAGTACTTGATCGTAATTTCACCATCAGACATAATGTGAGTCGCTCCTTTTCGGCTCTTATCTCTGTCTTATACAATATATATAAGTATTAGTGAAAATAAATTATGCTAGCACATCCTTTAACCCATTAGATAGATAGTTTTACTTTGAAAATAAGGCTTGTGGCAGCAGATAAGCCTTTTTAGAGACTTAATACTGATCATAGGGGGGTTCAGGAACGCCTTGTTCTGCTTATTGTAAGTAGGTAACCCATAGTTGGTTTATATTTATCAAAAAACTTGAGTTTTGTCCAAATATGATTCATTGAAAGTTTTTTATAAAACTTTGAATATCAATTTGTTTCAATGACTATTTTTTTTTCTTAATTTCAGCTACATAGCCGTATAATTTGGTAAATGGGTGGGTACAAGAATAGTATTATAAAGTCAAATAGAAAACACTTCACTACGAATAATAACATCCCTGCTCCTGATCCCACAAAATACAAGAGATTGTCTGTTTTACTTTGAAATTTTACCTTTTATGATATTTTAAATCTCTCCATTCATCTATCATCCATTGTATATTATATGAAATATTAAGAGGTGTTCAAAATAAGACTAAATACGAAAATAAGAAGTTATTACTAAAATATCTTGATCTTACTTTTACGCCATTGCAATGCTGAAGATTCTTGTCCATAGAAGATATAAAAAAATATCCTGAGATTCCTGTAATTTTGCACAGGTTGTCGCTTTACTGATGCGATTTACATATACTTGTACAATTATCCGTCTTTAACATTTACGATGATACCAGGTAATTGTTGATTGCGCATGCGCATGCGTGTCGTCGTCGGCAACAGCAGGCGCCCCGTCATTTGTTACAGGTACGCCCCTTACGGGATCGCTGTAGGGTGTAGTTAGGAGCGTGGGTAGCGATCTGATGCTATCATTTATTTTGCTCTTAGAGCTCGATCAACCTGCATTACATAACGACCACCTACCATATCGGTACGGTTTATAGCCAGTAGGGTTGTCACATTGTTCGATGTTTTATCATAATTTTAAAAGTTCGAACATTGTATAACTAACATTAGTTTTTTTTTATCCTAAAATAATATGCAGCCCTGTATGCTGAATTGTTGCATTGTCTTCCCAACCATAGCCATCCATTGAGAAAAGGATCACAAAGGTAGGCAGAGTATTAGTAAGTTCTGATTGCAGTGCCTATTGATGGATAGCAGAGACGTGACTTAAAAATAGGTGGGCCTGATGGTTTACCTCCTTCTAACCCAACTAACTAGCTAACTAGCAACCTTGGAATAGTAAGAATTAGTTTATTTTGATTAGTAGAATAGAAATGAGTTAGATTTGTGAATGGATAGACAGATAAGAATAAGGATATTAAAAATAATGGGAGGATTTTATAAGGGAGCATCCCCAACAGAAAAAAGGATATTTTCATTAGGAAATCCATCGATAGGAAAAGAAAATATCCTTTTTTCTGTTTATCCTCTATTCGTTAAAGGTTGGCAATGCATCTGTAACTCATCAGCTTGTTGCAGATGCCTTTGGGAAGCGGTTACCTGATGTCAGGTGAACCGCTTTCTCGTTTGCCACTTTCTGCTTTAACATACTAAATTTATATAACCTAGGATACTCGCTGACGAGAGCTTTCTATCGGTGAAAGAATTTTAAAATAGATTCAGTTGTTTTTGAGTTAATCCGGCACAAAGAAATAATCAAAGCTTTTACCTTTATAGTTTTAGTTTTAGTATAGATAAACTATAAAGTTACTTGCGAAGAAAAGCTACGTCAGCTTGTAATAAGCATTATTTAATATTTATTCAGTACCGTTCCTTGTGATATTTAATACTGTTGATGTCAACAACGGAACTGATATTGCAGTATGTAATTCAGTATGGTAGTTTTGTACCGAGACGGTTATTCGAGCAAGTCATCAGTTGTAATTGCAACCGTTGGCACTTCACAGTTTAACTGCTAAGCTGTTAACGGAAACGTATGCGTTATTCGATAACTGACCTACTTTATAATCTTTGTAGGAGTTCTTTAACACATGGTGTGGAATTATTTCGGTTATGGTGGCCTGTGTGTAACTTTAGAATGATTTTTAAGTAGCTTATGTTTTCACGTTTACTAATGAAGACCTTGTTATTTTAATACAATTAACAATATAATTCGAGACATGGTTTTTGAAATTCAAATCTATATAATTCAATTTGTTTCACGAATAATTTTCGTGATAATTATGACATGATATATGTTTAACCTTATATTTATATTTGGTTATACATATATCATGTCATCAAGTGAACTTGTGCATAAGTCGTACTAATAAAATGTCGGCACATCAATAAACTTTTCCTTTTATCAATCGCTTTTCCTATGTTTGTGTATTCACAGTAAACTTCCGTTTTAAAATTTATTTAGATGTCGTCTCTTGTCATTTGTTAAGTAAACAGCGCAGCTTTCGCTTTGTGTCTTCTCCTTTCAAGTAATCATGTTCAGAATACGCTTTAAAATACATAAATATTGATATGCACTATCATCAACGGAATATTAATTCACATTCGCTGCTTTTCCGTTTTCCGGTTAGCGGTTTGTGAATGTTCACACAGTATTCGTTTTCAACAACCGACAAAACATAAATTTAAGGTTGTTTTATCGGTATATAAATGATTGCACTGTTTGATGTGTTGCCCGAGATCTTTTATCATTACTACTTTTGGTTCGGGAAGTTAATGTTATATAAATAACATAGTAACATAGAAAACCTCTTCGCCGATATAATGATAATAATTTTCAAGCTTAGACATACTACATGCTGCACAATACACACATTGGTTTGCAATAGTTGTTTAATTGTTCATCTGTTACATTACTAATCAATTGTATAATATAAAATTTGTAATAAGTGTCCCACTGTGGCACCACTAGAATGGCATAATTGAGAGCCAGTATACTGTTTTCAATTTTCGTTTTGTTTTCAGTATACTGTTTTCAAATTATTAATTTAAAAACCTTAGAATGTGACTTAATTTAGCGACAAAGTAAGCGTAATTAATGCGTATTCGCTACATTAATTCTATATTCTCGGGCGCGAAGCTAATGACGCGTGAATGCAAATCGTTGTGGTTATTTTTTATATAGAAGTGGTTGGTCAAGTTCGCCCTGAAATAGCCGTATGGCTATAGAGTGGACCAGTTAGTGCATAAGAGCTGCTGTTTTGCATATTTCTTAATAGCGTCCGCTACTTTAACGCAGCAGTTAAGTTGCTTAAATCGATTGCGTTGTACTTGCGCAGATTAGAGCTGGATTGAGAGCGTAGAGCTGGCTGATGTTCGATTTTCAGTTGAGAGAAGTATTGAAAAAAGCTCAAATGGTTTGCGTTGGATATGGTTGGTCAATGATATATATATCAATATAACTCGAGAAATAGATGTTAGTATGTATATTTTTGATACTGAAACATCAAGTGGCTATGGCATAATATCAATGTGACGTTGGTTGGATGTGAAGTGGTTCACTTAACATTCACTTTTTTCACATCTCGTTTTTTGTTTGGTTTCAACTTTTAACAGGAAGGATTATAAATTGCTTTTAAATTTCGCTAACATATTCTCTATGAAATAAAATAAAAATAAAATGAAGTAGATGTGGTGGGTTGAAATAAACCATCAGTTTTAATAGTCGGTACCACGGCTTATGGTAATTTTATAGAGCCACTAGCGACTGGTCTCTGATACGCATCGTTGCTTTCGATTATTTTTAAAGATAATTGTTAGATATTTTTAATTCCACCAATTGTTTGAATGCTTCAGATTTGCTGAAGCTTATTTTCAAGGAAGGAAGTTTATTTTCAACGTAAATTGTGAAAAGAATCCTGAAATTTTTTACCAAATAAATATTGCTACTGCACATAACTACTTAAAAGTAAAAAGCGTAGACTCAATATTTAGTACACATACTTAGAGTAAAACGCATATATTACCAGTTTTAAAATACTCATAAATAAAACATATTTTTAATTTAATTTTAAAATTAAAGTAGGATTAATGATCTTTAAAGAGCAGTAACTTTTTGATTTACGTTTTACGTACTAATATACCTTAGTTATCGTACTATAAGAAGTGTAATTAGTAACGGTACACGCTCGCACAAAAGTGCGAAACTAGTCCTTACACGCGGTAGAACTTGAAACTGAAAACATTTAAAAAGTTTTTTATTTAACTTCGGAGTTTTAATCTTATTTAGGGGTAGTTATCACTAGTAACTATCTATAAATGTAGTATGGTGGTCGATTTTCAATTTTGACTGAACACATTATTTAGAGCGAAAATGGGAGTTAAACGCGAAATTTTATATTTAGGCTACCGTTAACATTACTTTTAAATGATTTAAATGTATTTAATTCGTTTTTTTTTTACTTTAATTGTTTAATTTTGGTGAAAACTTTTGTCTTTCGCTTGCAACTTGTAAAATATATAATCAAAGTCATTGGCTGATTATATACAGGTTTACCTAACTAAATAGTCAAGGCAATATTTATTTATTATTAAATCTTCATTTTATGGGGTAGGTGCTGAGATCAATAATTGTACACGGTCTTAATATTCTTGCAACTTGAAACTGCTAGTAAACAAAGAAATCATATAAATTACATCAACAACATATCGCCAAGTCTAAATCGAATATCTTGTTACTTACGTAATAACTTACTTTAACTTGACAATAAATAAAGTTTTGTTTTGTTTCTAGACAGGGTACTTATTATAATTATGTTATCGACTTGTATAATCATATTATCTTAGTGTAATAATCGTGTCTGTATCTCAGGAAGTAAACGCTCACTTACATCCGGTCAAGACGGATTGAAACATAGCCGATTGAATAGACTGTGTATCTTTTTATTGTGTTATTACAACATGCGTTTAAGAGAATAACGGTCATCTTTTTTGTCACC
>JWHW01027299.1:39801-50272 GCA_000931545.1 Papilio glaucus
AACAAAACAAATAAATCAAATTGAACATTCCTAAGCAACAATGCTAAGCATTTTACGTAACACTCATGTAAGTTAGACGAGGAGAAGTAAGACACGTGTACCAATTATATAGCTTTGGAAGTATTTTTCAGCCGTAATATGTAATAAGAAATACAACCCACACTTATTGTGTTGATCGATTTCATACCTTCGACCTTCATAAATAAAATTTATAATTGTAAAATGATCGAAATGTGATATTACACTTTAGCCTTGAAGTTTACTGTGGGTCGATTGTCATGTGATGAGTCAGAGAAAACACGTCCAAGTTGAAATCGGCAATGCGTGTGCATCGGTCAGTACAAAAGGCTTGATACTCAAAGGTCAATAATCTGGACCCTTTTCCGGTTTATTGATACCACGGCAACTTACTCTTGCTTGTAATAGTATAAATATAGATATTTTAAACCTAATTAAAATTTACAGGCGGTACAAGGCAGATAAAGGCCATTTGGTAGACAAGTAGACAGTTCAAGTTACTCTCACACATTTTAAAGAATAATTTTAAAAGTTACAAATACTAATATAATTATATTTTATTTCATGTAATTATCGTACATCTAGGTACATTAAGAAAGTGCAATTTTTGTATATTTTTATTATAAATTACAATAAATCTTATTACTTTAAATGGTAGTCATTCAACAATTTATTACGTATAATTATGCCGCCTACAGTATACCGTAAAAAGATTGACGGATGTCCGTTTGTTCGTTGGTTGTAACGTGAATCATCGTCGTACTGTATTGTATACAAAAAAATGTGTCTTACTTTTAATAAAGGTAGTAATTATTATATCGGTAGATATTGTTGTCGGATTACATAATAATTTGCAGATGCGTTGCCTACCTTTAATGGGCGGATAAAAAGAAAAAAGGGCATTTCCTTTTAACCAACTTCTAAAAGAAGGAGGTTCTCAATTCGATTGGTATTTTTTTAGTCAAGATTCCACCAGTAGTTTTTGATTTATTCTTAACAATGCGTAATATGACAAAGTTGAGTTTTACTTTCTTGACTTACGTAGGCTAAACTATAGGACGTACATAAAAATGAAGTATGAAAGATTTGTAGATGGCGATGGCATATCTCTATCTTCTACGATTATCTCACAATAACTACTTTTTATTTAGAACAATCAATTAAAAATAATGCAATATTTACGGCGCTATTTTTTCGTATTCAGTATTAATCCTTATCCAAATAAATATGTTTGTAAGCTACAGTATTAAATGTAGATTATAATTGCTTTTATACTACAACGTTGACAAATAGTTTAGAAGATATCAAAAGTTTAAACTACAAAGTAAGTTAAAACTACGCGCATGTGATACCAATAGCCGCGCAGTAGAGGGGGTAAGAGATGTGTTACTTACTTTTTTACTTTTTATGCGTTCTTCATAGTCTGTTTTGAAGTGGTCCTGGAAGTAGATTTCCTAATTTGAGATAGGCGTTCCGTCCTACCTTCGTTTATCTCATTGAAACGACGCTGTCTCATATGAGCAGCGCGCTTAGTAAATCTACCCATATCCTCAGTCAATCCTAAATCAGTTACAAACTTTAGATTCACTAAAAATTGAGAAATAAACAAAATTTTAAACAAAACCGACTTTAAAAACATATATTCAAATACAACAAATGCACTAAAATATTAATATTTATATAAAATAATTATGTTGATCCGATCACTACCAAACTTCACAGGAATACCCACTGTGCCAATCGTAATAATGTCTTCTTCTGTCTTCTTGTCACTTGTACAACAGATGTTGTTGCAGGCTCTACCGCTGTTAAAATGTTATGCGGGGCAAGCTGATGGGATAAAGATTATGTTTATTAGTTTGTTTGTAAAAGGTAAATTGTACCGATTTAAAATAATTCTTTCACTATTAGAAAGCTGAAAATTATAATGCAGTAGTTTTATTTTTATTATTATTTTGCAATTTAGAAATTCGAAACAGCGATGTCGGGTATAAACCGTGACTTAGAAATAAGTGCTTTTATAAATTGATTTCAAAGCCTGTTATTTAACATGAGCGTAAAGATCGACTTGAATGAAGGGTCAGTTTGTTCCGTGTCCGACTACTGCCGGGTACTGTGCGATGTTTACAATGAAACTAGTAATTATTCATCACTTTCCTGCCATTATTCCGTCTCGCATACAGACTGTTGCGTTCCTGGGAACATTCGAATTGCACTGTAAGATTCGTAATATAGTAGTGCTTACTGTCTTCTGTGCTCGTCTTGACGAGAGACAGAATTCATTGTTCAGTTTCGTTATAATAGAGATTCTACATTTTACATTTATACATACAAGATTCTACATTTATATAAATTAAATCTTATTTAGCTATAGTGGTCCTTCTTAATCGGTGACTAGGTCTAAAATTATACTTTATGTGTAGGAAATAAAATTGGAGTAGATCGACTATGGTGCTATGACAATTTACAAATGTTATACTTATGTCTTATATAGTACTTAAATAGATTTATACTATACTAAAACTTTATCCTATATTGTAAACGATAATATAAAAACCAAAGTGTTTATTAAAAGTACAGATGCATAATGAATCAAGTATGTATAGTTTGCTATGCACTCTCAGTAATTTTTAAACAGCGTTGTTGTCAAAGATAAATTGTTCCGTTAGGTACACCGATTACCGGCTACTGAACGTGTTTAATCATCAATTATTGTCATAGTGTGTAAAAGGTTAATATGGGGGATTACATTAAAGGTGCTAACTTAGTCGCAATTTACATAAACAGGTGTTTCCATCTATTTTTGTAATACGTTGGAATTTATAAAAAAATTGAATTGTAGAATTTTTTTATAAATTTTTCTTGTAGAATTCATGTCTTAACATGAGTTTGAACAGTCATTGAGTAAACTATTTGGCTTCGCTGATTAAATTCTATTTTTAATGTCAGATGCAATTACAATTTTGCAGTATATAAACACATCCCGATTGTAGAAAGGCTTTATAACTGTGACGTATGACGGATGTCTGGGTGCTGTGGGTGGGTCGAATACTTCCGACGAACTTTTTTCGCTTTATTTTTCTTCTATTCAATTTTGAATTTTTATGCTTAAGACACAAGGATTATTTTTGTTAATTATTTATTTATTTTTGAAATGTTGTCGCGCCTTCCTGCTGTGAGTCCTTTTGCCTGTGTTTTTCACTATGATATGGTTGTAATACGTGTGATATGATAATTTTGCAGATGTATTAATGAAACAAGAACTCGACCGACCTTGTCTTTCTTATCTGATGTAATCGATACCAGATAAGATTGTGTGATTGGCGTGGAGTTAATGACACTGAACTATTATTGTAAAATATTAGTCTCGGTAATTTCAGTTAGGTTGGTTGAGTTATTTGTATTATACGCGCTTCGGAGTGATATTTACTGAAGATACGATCTTAACTTTTGTGTTGATTGTGCTAATTGGATATCTATGATCCTCTTTGTCTCTCTTCTTCTGGACCAGTTATTAATGGGACGCCCGGTTTCTGAAATGTTTAACTATTATTTATTCAACTAGAATTCATCATAACATTATCAAGTTAAATATCATGTCAAATCGATTTAAGTTTCTAAAAAGTTGATGGTCATGCTTCTAGCAACTCAAATTACATTTGACAGCTGGCTAGTTAATTTTGCCGTTGTCCGTCTGTCAGAAATCGGACGTTGTTGTATCTTTATGAATACAAGTGATAAGTTTTTTAAGGTGTGTTTATATTGGTTATTAATTGATATATATTATATTTTCCTAAAGATATAGTTCGATTCGTTGCATCGATATTAAGATCTATACAATAAATCGATCAGCGATCTAGTTCATAAAGGAAAGCCTGAGAAAATACTACGGGAAATAGTGAGAATTGCTGCTGGCGACTGCTATAATGCCACACCAGGAATTGATACCATGCAGTTAGTGTTTTATGCGATTTCAATAAAAGTATTATTACATTATATTATGGATTGAGCGTACAATTTTCTTTGCGAATAATTTATAACTTAAACCTTTTTTCTTCTAAAAAAGTTGTTAGACTCCAAATTTGATAAGTGCAAATCTACCGCCCTTTACTACTAAGGCACCTACTAAATTAATTAATACTACTAGCAAGATACAAATGTTAGCAGTGTTTATTTGTACTTAATTAGTTATGCGTAGGTAGGAAATCTATCCCCGACTGTTACATTGTAAATCGAACACGGAGCTCAATTTTTCAACAGTAATACAATAATAATATAGGTATAGTTTTATAATGTCCGCAATTAAATGTTAGTATCATATTTATATTTAATTTAATCTACACGTGTTTTACTTTCTTAGAACTTCGCCAATATTAATATCAGAGCTCGGCAAGTAAACACAAGCGTCGCCTAGAACCGCGAGTACTTCTTGACCCCGGCATGACCATAGACGGAGCTAAACCGGCGTCGTCGTTCGCGCCTCAATGATCATTGTTTTTATAGCGGCTATGGTCGGTTTCCATTCAAAACTTGTACAACCCTAACGCACTATATCTGTGTAAGGTAACTAATAGTATGCACACGACGTATTTTAAACGTGCAAACGACGTGCTGCGAAGGCGAATCAACCAATGCCAAGTGAACCATTGCACATTTTGGTCATATTATTCAGTGGCGTAGTTAATACTAAAACATATAAATCTTCCTGCCGTTTACCCAATCATGGGTTTTCTGCCTGACGCCAACCCTTTTTCGGTATAATCAAATAATTGTTAAACCAATCACACCCAACGATGTCACCTGCTAACCATCCATTCGTAAAAGACACCTCGCAACAAACTAAATGTATCTTTGTTCATAATTTGAAGTTAGTTGCCACTTTAATTGTAACAAGGATAAGTTTAAGACGAATATAGAAAAAAAAATATATTCCTACTTACTCATTCTCTAATTTGTACAAAAAAATACATATTTTAGATAACCAATTGCTTTAAAGAATGCGTTGATGTCACGCCCACACACGACGAAGTACGGTAACCGTGACTCCGATCTTTTGTTTGGTACTTCATAATGTTTAATGGATTATAAAATATTACTTAAAGAGTTATTAAATTCTTAATGTCTTACCGTGCAACCACTGAATTAAACATTTCACAAAGCGAACAAAATTGAGTTTTCATTTGAACATTTTTTATCTGTTTAATGTTGGCTTTACAATTATAATAAATTTGTAAGTGTTGTCGCTCACATTTCAATGTTAAACAATGTTAAATCATAATAAAGTTGCCTTGCTGACTTCAGACAACTGAATCTATTTAAGCACTTGTCAAAAAGAGTACTTGATACACTTGTCAATACCTCTTGAGGCCCGAGCTTTGAGTGATTCTTATAGTCTTGTACAGTCTATACAATATTCTGTATATTGTGTAATGAGAGTAAAGCTACAATTAGTAAGAGATATCATAATTTATCTTTCCAATTAAGGTAGGTAATAAAGGTGGCGACATCTATTGTAGAGGCGGCACCAGTTGTTGTATAGGCTGACTCCACCATGGAAGTTCCACGACCTCCGGCGTGAAATAGATGTATTTATTTCTATATTTCGTCTAATGTGAGGTTTGAAAGCCGTACTAGTAGCGGAGGTTTTCTTCTGCCGTAAAGAAAACTATGAGTTTTCGTTGTAATAACTGCTTTTTCTGAAGGGTTTGCTAACTTTTGTATTTAATATGCCTGTGTTTCAATATAAAAACGTAAAGCTAAAGCCTTATAAGCTAAAAAAATCCCACCGAAAGGGTGGTCTGGGAATGTTACCAGGTGACCGAGACATCTGGCTATGACACACGCGACACCGGCTGACGTTTTACGCAATAATATTTGCAATTCAGCCGTTTGAATGAGCGATCGTGTGATATTACATACAATACGTATATTAAAACAATCGTTACATATTAAGATGAAGTAATTGTTTTAAGAACGCATGACTTGCTTCCTCAACACTTATACAAATTATAAGAATGAGATTTATATACGTGCATGATAACATGTTTGATAAATCAGCATGTACAAACATTGATACTGTGCGGAAAAACATGAGTTATGAATCTACCTCCGTTTCTGTTGGTTAATATCTTAAGTAATAAGTAATCGTGTTTTGAACTTATCCCATAATGAAGTTTGGAATGCGACATACAATTATTTATTTTGTTCTTTTACGATTTACCTGACTACATTAGTTAATTATATACATTAAATCTTACCATATATTTTATTTTCAGGTAAGCAGCTGACATTCGTCGTTTAATTGCTACTACTAATTTGCTTAAGGTAAAACTGCTTGGTATTTTTAGTGTTATATGTAAAAAGTTGAAACGTGTAATGGTACAGACCAACTGGTCTAAGATAGTGCATAAGAAATTTATACTCTCATCTGTTATTTGATCAGGACCTAGATTATATGTTACATAATATGTCCATTGATAAATCACAAGTGGGTTGCCAAGCTTAATCTGGGGCAAACATTGTTAAATAGTAGAAACCAAATTAGGTTGAACCCTTGCGTAACTCGCCGATGACGCTTCTAGCGGTCAAGTTTACGTTGATGTTGTCGACAACGAACATTAGACTCAAGTCGATCTTAGAGTCGCCGACGGCCAGTGACGTGACAAGGCTTCAACCTAATTTGGCTTTTACAACAACCCACTTGTAACTTATAATTGTAAATATTATCTAACATATGTATAATTAAGGTACTGATCAAATAACAGATGAGGGTATGAATTTCTTATATACCGTATCTTATACTATACCTATGGTCTTATTTAGCTTGCCGATATTCCTATGATTAAGTAATGACTTAATACTTGTTTTGTGTAAGTCTTTTCGGATGCATTATTTTTTATTTTACTTAGCCAGCCAATACGATGTTAAATTTTGGACGTAAGCTTACCCAAGAATCGTCTCTAAGGTCGTTACCTCCCCGGTAAAGGTTAAAATAAAAAGAAAATAAATAAAAAGGGATTGGTCACTACAAATATCCATTTATATTTCTAAAGCATATTATTACGTCTAGGATAATGTTGGAATAGTAGTGGATTTACTTTTATCTGTTGCAGACAGTACAATAAACTAGTAGATTATTGGCGTTTAATGTTAGAAAGTAGTTTGAAAATATTCATTGGTTAATAATAATTATACGAGTATTTGCATCTCGCACATGATGCGAAGATGTCCGGGAAAGTATTTAAATTCTGCTGCTTTCACCCGGGAAGAACATTTTCTTGCTGCGACATAATTGCCCGCTTTCTGTTCTCGCTTTCTTCAAATTACGTATTTGAGATATATGAAAATGTTGTTATAGAACGTGAACCATAAAATCTCCATAAGATTTAGAAAGATAAATTTAGAAACGATGGATGGATTGCGTGAAAGGTGACGTGAATAAGAAGGGAGCGACGATTGAAATGACGGATGATAGATCGATATGGAAGTCGAAAACGTTATGCCGACCCCACATAAAGCGGGAAAAGGTCAAAGATCAGGGTGGATGTGGGCGGCAGGGGATCGATCTTTCCTCCGATCAACGGGGGAGGCCTACGTCCAGCGGTTGACGACTGTACGCTAAAAATATGAAGAAGTGGTCAGACACTCGAGTTCTTCTGAATTATATTGACGACTGTTGAGCCGCGTGGTCAAAGTACTCTTATTTTACTATGTATAGGCATTTAGCCCACTGCTGGGCAAAGATTTCGTCTAGCCGTGGTTCAACCGATACGTAGCTTACGGGCCCGGTTATGAAAAAGTTTGACATGTCGAACGACTCAGCGGCACGATCTTGCTATTGTGTAGTTTTTACCTTCGTTCCGGGCCTAAGCGTGACTTCTTACAGCGTATTCTTTGCGCTAATCTATGAACTTCTATCGCGGTCGAGCGAAAGTGAGGGTTAAAATATTTTAGCGAGGATATTGTTCACAGCGTGCGATCGTCTCAGATGTCTTTGGTTTACGTCCCGAAATCCCATTGTGTTGCGCAGTATAACTAACTTCACCTGCTTAACAGGTTGTAAGCTAATTGAATTCTTAAGATCTAGGCGTTAGAGATACTTTTAGTGTGTCGTGTATGGATTGCATTATATAAAAAGGTATGCCGGCGCGCCGTGTCTTGACGATGCAATCGGAACAAATACCCGAACCTTACTTTCGATGCTTATTCAACGCAGAGGCACCGTCTCGAATCTCGTAGGGTTTTTATGAATAGGACTTTCGTTTTCATTGTTACGTATTTTAATGTGATACATATATCTGATTTATTATTGTCATTAATTTCATTCAAGCAGCTTGTGCGAATATTTCTAATTAAATGAGCGTAAAAGTCATACTCAATTATTATAGTAGTATGAAAGTTTTACTTTGAATAAGTAGGTACACACATAAACATTTGTTTGTATATAAAGATAGTAAATAAAGTAATAGCCATCCATTTTCTAAATCCAAATCGCACTAACCTTTCTAATAGTTTTCCCCATACAGTTTTATGATAATTTTTCTTCGCCACTAAGTTGGTTGATGCTCAAATGAGAGGTATTTGTTGTTTTCTTCTAAAGTGAGTGAATTAAATGGTTTATAGGTCCAATAGGCGGGTATTTCGATTTTTAATACAGACAAAAAATAATATATGTAAGCTTCATCTCCGGTTTCATAGTGGGCTTTAAAAATAAAAATGTAATATCAATTATTTGGCGCCAGAAATCGCTTAACCGGTTTCGTTCATTCTATGGTGTGTCGAGTTCTATTTTTCGCGTTCACGAGAGTGAAATTAGCAACACGGACTATTTCGGTCATCGCACCTCACTTACGGATAATTAATTTCTTTTGCGCTGGCTTAAGTGGTTAGCACGACCCGCTTTTAGAATTGAATCCATTTAATACTGCTTCTATTTTATGATTACGATGAATATACGTAGATTGTACTATTTTAAAAACGTGTATTTAAAGATTAATAGATTTAGACAAAAAAATCTTCTTATAGACTCGCTAATTAGGCTAGGCTACAATATTTATAAACAAATGATAGTAATTTCGTCGAATGTGTTATATAAAGGATGCTTTTAACCGCAATAACTTCCCTCGTTCCTTCAATATTTTTGAATATACATAAAAATTAAATGCGGATGCTACGGTTATTCTACAATATTTATTGAAAAGTTGGTGCTAATATCCTCTCGAACTTAATAAGGTTGCTTTTAACCGCAAGAACTTCCCTCATTTCATACCGGAAGCTCTAAACTTTGTCGGCGCTATAAAACCGGTCGGATGACCCAGGCCCGAATACCAATAAGTACGAGTATTTACTTTTCTTAGGATCACGTGGACTGCGAATTATATTATGACCTCTAAACCAAGCGCTATACTACACTTCACTGGCTTTATTAAGTGTTACGTTGCTTCAAAAGTTTTGGAACCACTACCTGGTTTAAAAAACCGCTCCCCCTCCCTCAGCCGGTGCGAATATGCCGGCCGCACGGAAGTCACCGTCGTGGAACAACTCGTTACTTCATAACTTAGTAGCGTTTATGATTAACACTTCTTGTTTTACTTAATGATTTTTTTAACTTGTTGGCCTCAACGGACGACTGTGATTGGTCGCTAAGTGACGGACCGATTACGTTGGTCTTACTAGAGCTGAATTAATCTACCTAATATTAGTTTTCGTAATTGGGTATAATACTTACGTATTCCTTTAAATGTAATATAAGATTTTAAGCTGATAATGAATAAGACTTTATATGCAATACACATTTTTTACATATATCCTGTACGTGTCAGTTTTCTTGTTAATTTACGCTTGAAATCACTACGAGCCATCACAAAAATAAAGGTTGGTATTTTAAGCTGTTTAGAGCAAGGTAATTGTGGATATAAACCGAGAAACCTGATACCAGATTACCTCATTATCACGGGAAACATTTTATTACCTTTAGGTCCTTTAAGTAACATTGCTATTGACTTTTATTAGTTTTTGTAGCGAAAGCGGTACTGTTTTATTGGATAGTATTATTATATCATCGACTGAAATCGGTTTCGAAAACTAGAGTGTACGAACAGAGCCACGTAGTTTAATATGTTAAGATTTTGGTAAATTCAATTTAGAAGTAAAACTTGTTGACAATCTTCGCAAAAAATCGTACCACTTAGCGACCGCGAGTAAATTTGCTTACTCATTTTTATCTCAGCAACGGGAAAGAATTATCTAGATCAATAAATATAAGACCGGAGAATTATAAAAAAAATGAATGTTCGATATTATAGCGAGTTTTAATTTAGCAGCAACATTCGCTGCAGTTCAGATATATCTGAATTTATAATTAAATTTTCATTAAATCAAAATCAAAATAAACCTTTCTACAAAAAAAATCGTAGTGAGGTTTTGTACCTCCTTTAAAATTGGATCTGATGGA
>JWHW01027299.1:50277-87120 GCA_000931545.1 Papilio glaucus
AATGTAATTGTGTTTATTTTACTACTCCGTTCTCTAAGCGGGACATGTCTAAGGTGTTGAATTACATTAGTTTCTGTTTCTTTTGTTGTTTAATGATCATCATACTTTATGTAGCATTATTGTCTACGATCTTTATGTCATCTTGAAATAACTAGTTTACTTGCAAGAATGGTTGGCATCCAATGATCCAATTCCAATATTTCTCGCTTGTCATTGCTTTCGAAAGCACCAATCGATAATATCGTAAACAAAGCGCCTATTGCCTCTTGGTACTCACCCGGCTGGTTGTTAACTGCTACTAAAGTGTTACTAACCTACATTCGGTTATCTGGCACGCTACTGACGACGGTGGCGTAATGTTTGCTGACGCGATCGTTCTCACGACGCCCAAAAGTATTGAAGCTATTGACCGTCGATCGAATTCGATTCGACACGCCTCTCTATGTCGTCTAGATATCTAGTCTAGAGTTTGATTGTGTTTCGTTTTACAGGCTTCGAGATGTAACCTTATTCAACAATGTAGTCATTTGTGTGATCTCTAAATGTAACATGTCATTTTACGATATGCAGTACCAGTTTTAACAGTCGTTTTTAGAATCACCAGTGATTATATTGTTTCAAGGTCTACTTTTTACCCGTTATAGTTTTTTACTCTGTAAACCTTATAGATAAGAAAACTTTACATAGTACTTGCGTTTATGGTTATTTTAATTTTCGTCCCTTGGTCGTAATGTAGCTTTATTAAAGATTTCCTTTTGTTTTATTATACTTCAAAAGGAAGATACAGTCAATTTGTGTAATAGTAATTTATCTGATTTACAATAATACATAAGATGAGAGAATATGTCCAAGCTCCTACGCTACTTGTCCTCCCGTGTGTTTGTTTGCTTGTCATTGGTCTGGAATAACAATATGTCTACTAATATTATAATGAGAAAAGATTTGATCGTTTGTTTGTTCTGGTTTAACTCAAAACTACTGAACCGATTTTAAAAATTCTTTAATAAATAGAAAGCACTTCTACCCGCGAGCAAACCAGGGTATATATTTTATTAATCTTTTTATATACCCGGGGGAAGCTGGAGCAGGTTGCTAATATAATTCTTCAAATCTTGTTCCATTCTGATTTTGCAGAAGCAGCATCGTTTTAGTCAAGGTTCAAGGAATTAAGTGGTGTTACTTATACATATGTGATCATTGCCGTGTTAAATACGCAGAACACTGCATAATTCTCACGGGTACAAATGTTATACAGCCACACCACTTTGTAAACTCGTCTAACGCATGAGCTGTTGTTCAGAATTCATATGTGTTTAGTTACTTGTTTGTTAAATTAAGACGGAGAAATATTCACCGACGGTCGTTTAAAGTGTTCTTAGAAACAGACCGGAACTCACTTTTGGCACTTGGGATAAGAGAGCTTTCATTATTAGTTTTAATTGTGATGTTATAGAAAGTTTTGTTTTAACAAAGTATACATTATTTTGTTGTCTTATTTGAAGTTTAACGTTGTATTACGGATGAACGGATTAGCCGTGTGGTATTGGACGAACTCCCACAAGGCGGTTCGACGACCTGTTTATGCTTGCGGGAAGACTGGGTCGAGGTGCGTCGAGGGACGAATTAAGTTAGTTTTATAGGAAAAGTTAATTGCCCTACCCCTTAGATACTTTTGCATCTTCGATCTTCTGACGGGATGAAGACGTCATACCTAATTTCTCGTTTAAACTTTTTTTAAGCAGGTTTTATTCTTAAGATGTATTAAAAAAATAAACGTCATCTTTCTCATCTTATTTTTACTGTTTACTTTTAAAACAAAGAATAAAAGGGAACTAATAAAGCAGTGTAGATATAAAAAATACCTATTACTGAGATAAACTTCATTAGCGATAGTTGATTAATAGAGAGATCAATTTATTTCTCTTTTTATAATAAATTGCTCTTAGCAATGGCTGCCGACAATTGCCCGACATTGGAGCAATCGCTTGCGAGACAGTTTGTTATTTCGCAAACGATTTATTTATTTTGTTATGTTCTTCTTTCGATTTGTACAGTTCATGTTATTTAATTTTGTACATTAATGTATTATTTGACCTTGTTTGTTTAATCTTTCTGAGAGTTTCTATTATAACAACTGCTATATTAAAACTATAACAACTATATTACTTACTACTTTTACTTTAATATGTTTACTATTCCATGTTTTGTGTTTTGTAAGCTTTCAGTTTGTCTCTTTTGTATCATTATCGTATACCAATGTTATTAATATAAAACTAGGTAAAGTCATATTTTTCCAGTTTCAAAGCCAATTTTCACCCTACAAATCATCATAAAAATCGATGTGGTTCGTGGCGTATTCGTTGCGGTAAAAAGTTTTTTTTTTTATTTATTCTCGATGTTTATGTGAAAACGTGTTGTTAAATAGGTTTAACTTCATTTAACTACTTAATGGGTGTGCTTATCGCGTACAAGTCCGATAATGACGCCTGCATTGAGTGCAATGAAAGCAACGCGGGCCTGAACTATTAAAAATACATATTATCAACATCCTAACTAATATTATAATGTGATCGTGAGTTTGTTTGTTATGCTATAATTTCTTAACGACTCATGAAGACTCACAGATTCAGGGGTACAAAAAATTACATGCAATTTATCCCGAAAATAAAACGTGTTTCCGAGTTTACATGAAATAAAAAAAAAATCATTTACAATATCGGTTGCCATAGTAATGTTTCATGTTTTGAAAATAACAAATTAGGCTTTGACACATATTACCTATAATTTAAGGTAGCGGTGTGAAGCCGTGGACAAAACAACTTGTGATTCTATTTTTGTATTTTAATTTTGTTAAATAGTGGAGATAAAAAGGTAATAATAATAAATGCGAAAACGGCTTGGACAACGAGCTGGTATAACGGATGGCCTATAGAGTCAAAAGTTTCTAGAATGATGGCCACGTGCGGGAAGATGAAGCAGGGGTAATATACCAATTCGCACTACGTGCGCACCCTCGGACTGCCAGAACACAACTCCCCTTCCACACATATATCCCCTTCTTTATAGGCTTCGTACTCGCGAAATCCTCAATCGAGACGGAGGGTAGTCAATATAAAGCATATAACATATGCATAATATACATATATGTATATTGTATACTCTGCAATACACTCCACAACGCCAATATGAAATGCCTTCAATAAGTTTTCGAGTCCTCAATTCATGCGAGTCACGTATATCGTAGGCTATTTCAATCAGGATATTGTCTATTTATACGTCCCGTCGTTTATAACGCGCTCTCTGTGACATCATAGTGCTGAGTAATACGCTACCGTATCTTGGGGCCAGTGTCTCTGTTACCTAATGATGTGATAGTTAACATAATATGTTGATTGCGAGACGGATAACGGATATGTAAATTAAAATTAATTCAGAAAGGAAATGCACTGATTCTTTATGTGATGGTGATTTGTTTGACAATACATGTTGATTGAATATTTGTTTTTCTCACTATTATATACTTTAATTAATTTCTAGGGTTTCTTTGCGTATGATCACAGAGAAGTTTTTGGCTAAAAACCAAATAAACTTTTCTGTACTTTCATAGACTTAGAAAAGGCTTATTATCAAGGTACGAAGAGATTGTTTGTGGTTAACATTGACTGCATACAGATTGAGCAGTGATCTAATAGAGGCGTTACTGTCTCTTTATAGAGCTTCTACTGCTTCTGTTAGAATTAACAGGGCCTACTCAGACTGGCAAGACAGCCTTGGATGTGTAGCATCTCCGTGCCTGTTTAATCTGTTTATGAATGACTGTTTTGAAATCTTTGAAAGAGGCTGATTGTGGACTAAGAATGGGCGAGTTACTTGTCAAATGTCTTCTGTAAGCTGACGGCCAAATAGTATTTGCATCATCGGCTGAGGACTTACAAGTAATAGTAAATGTCATGAATGGATCATTGGATGGTAAAGGTATAAACATAAATTTAGATAAGACGAAAGTTATGGTGTTTGAAATAGAAGAAAGTAAGACAGTGAATGAAATGGACATAAACGGTAAAAAAGTGGAACAGGTGGATGAGTTTGTGTATTTGGGGTGTATTTGTTGTATGATCGGCAGAAATAGTAGGTGCATTAAAGATATAGAAAGAATGTGGGAAATAAAATGAGAGAGGCTATAGGCACAGTAATGAGGAGAATGATGAGAATGTGTCTAAAGCCACGTCTGGCAATACATAACGCCGAATATCAAATTTTTCATTTCTTTTTGAAAGTTACATGGCTTTAAACGTAATTCATTATCTCCTTCATTTTGGTGGGATTTGCGTTATAACAATTATAGATTAAGTCAGATGATTGATTGTATGCATACTTAACTTATTTGATTTATTCTGATGTTACTGTTATAAACCAAATTCATAAGGTTCATCTCCCTCCCCTTTTACCACTTGTGTGGGGTCGGCACAGTATGACCGTAGTGCATACTTTACATATGTTTTGGCTACAGCTTCTTCGCCTGCCTCGCGTCAACCTACCCATAGCCTACCCTTTCTGGCTCGGACGTGATATATTTATCTATTTTATTTTACGTAATATAACGTATGTAATATAAAGTATGAGTTTTTTGTGCAGTAGACTGTACCTTCAGTGCTGAAAAAAATCTAGTATGGCAAGTAGACAAGTTGTAATGTAAAACCCACACAAACTACTGAGAATGTGCAGAGTCTACACAAACCCCATCGAGGTATATAGGCCCAAAGAGGATTTTTTTTGTATCTGGAGCTGTTTTGAAAGTAAATAAATAACCACTAAAAAAGTTGGTTGTACTTAAGTTACCTTTTCATTCAGACTAGGCTTTGTTAATAGTTAAAACCTACACCAACAATTAAACCAAATTCACGGAAAACCTGGTTAACAGAAAAGGTTAGAAGGAACTGGGTTATTGTAGGGACAGCGTCTTGTAGCGTTTCAAAGGTCACTTATATCGACAAAGGAAATATCCAGTAGTGGTGGGGCTACGCTAGTACTGACGCGCCCTCGATAGGACGCAGTGCGTTGCCTTTAGAAGTGAATCAGGCCGGCAACTACATTGTTTATTCACTTTGTTTTAAGATACTAGAAAACTGAAGCTGCTAAATTGTAACACGATAGCTAAAACATAGTCACGAAATAAGATTTGCGGTTGTTATGCCTTAATTTCAAAATATTGTGACATACCAACTTATCTATATTAATAATATTTTATTTAGTGTGATTCACGTTGCTAATAATGTTTCTTGCCTAGTTTCACAATTGTTAAAATCCATATATAAATGCACGAATAAATCCGAATGGTGACCAAAGCTTTAGTTAATTTTAACTACACGTAAGCTTTGAATAATTTTTCTCAGCACATTTTTATTTTGGCCAAATCTCTTAGAAAGGATCAAAACTTTCTTTTCCTCGTTGTTCATCAGCATTTATAATTTATGTGAGAAATTATTAAACTGAGAGATTTCTTTTTGTTTCTTTTAATTATTTCCTTTCAAATCTTTACTAATTTAAAATATTCTCTTGGATCTCTTTACTTTATGTTAATGATTTTCCGGTTTATAAATACTATCTGTTAGTAATCTGTTACGAAATTATTAATTACACTACATTAGTTTGCTTTTCGGCTTTTGTTTCTTAAGTAAAGCTATGAGAAAATGACAAAAAAATATTTCATAGCTCTCACTTCTAAACACTCTTTTAACTTCACTCTTTTAAACATTAGGAGTGGAAAGTGATCAAAGATACTATCCTTATCATCTTCTGTCGTCATTTCGTATACTTTGTACAGCTGTTTAAATATATATTGAATTCGATTATATGTCAAAGTTTACGAATAATAAACGATATTTTCCTCTATATTGTGTTATTAAATATAAAAAAAACGCAGGCAGTCGTAAGCACTGCCGAGAGAAGTGAAAATTTAAAACAGATGGGAAGCCCCAACAATGGTTAATTGTTTTTAAAATAATCTACGAAAATATACCCCTGTGTCTTAATATTAATAATAAAAGTCAAAATTGAATAGAAGAAAAATAAAGCGAAAAAGGTTCGACGAACAGTATTCGAACTTCAAATAAGCATGTTTACTGACGCACGTTGCATGTTGAACATGTTGTTTACGCAAACCTATAACATTTTCCCCTACCAAATATCTTTTAACGAAGCTAAAAAGTTTTCACTTCAAAAATTAAAACTTATCTTTAAGAGGACTAAATAAAATAAGCCTTTTTTGTATTTTATTGCGTCTAAATGATCTTACGTCATCAAAAGACAGAATTACTTCTCGTTTGAAGTTGGTTTGCTCGTGGTTTTCCTTACTTGACATTTACGCAAATAGACCGCAAGCGGTGTGGAGTGGAGCGAGAGAACGTCCTGAACTTTGGCCGGTAGAGTGCGGTAGTAACGTAACTGGGCGCGGTGTGACAGGTCAACAGCTGCAACAGTAATCTATCATTTGTATCTTATCAATCTGGGGTTAGCACATAAACCTGCGAAACGAAATAGCATCGACGCAATCTGTGACATCGTATGAGACATCTTTCGGAAATTAATCAGCAACGAGCATTTCTGTACCTTTAAAAGAAGATTTTGGTGGTTTATGGTAAAGTATGAAACTTTATCCGTTTAGTCTAGTATCGTGGATTAATGGATACGCGTGTCACGCATTCGCATCGAAAGAGTTCGCGTCCCAGCTTTCGTCGTAATTACTTAATATTGCCACAATTTTAGTTCTATGTTTAGCCCCCAAAATTCCGTACTACTGTGGTTCAATTAATTAAATATCCTTTGCCCTCTTTGTCACCTTTTTTACAATCGCAAAGCTTTCAGTTTCATTTAAGGGCAAGATCGAAGAATCTTAGCATGTATAGTATGTTGAAGTACCTACTTCTGCTGCAAGTGTATTTTTAGTTTTCAAAAGGATTTTTTAATTTCAATAATATTACTGTTTCTTTAAAGATTATCTTGATATTAACGATAGTACAGAAGCATTAAATACATGAATGCAATGCCATTGCATACGAGATGGCTTTAGTCATCCATGAACTGAATACTAGTTAGCATTCTACCCATTAATTGCATGGAATTAAAATTTATGATCTCAAACCATCTAGTTGACGATTCCACTGCAGAACGGCATTACCATAAAACTTGCGCCTTGTGTATAATTACGTTAAGTTTACTATCGTAAACAAGTTCGTATCTCTATATTTGAATCGTAAAGTATTTTCATATAGGGTTTGATGTATGTATGTGCAATTTTAATTTACTATCTACTTCTCTTGTATGGAGTCTTTTTATGTGTCCAGGCAAAACTATGTTAACATTACTTGCGCTGTTGGTTTGCTTAATGGTTTATCGTCATTTTGTTCTGTTATCGATTGGTGCGTATGTCTGTCACAGAATGACACATTGAACGTTGTGCTTGTATCAGTTGTCAAAAATACGTTAGAAACTACTACTAGCAATGACATTTTATTGTATAGATATGTTATAAGCGTGCGCAGCATGTTACTCAAATTCGAGTCAATTAGTACTTCTCTAGTTTTTTCTATGGAAGAAAGTGGCAAACCGGAAAGCTACCTTTAATGGACAAAGGAATATACAGGAAAAAGGATATTTCCTTCTCCTATTCATTGACCAATCCCCGTCTAATCCTCTTCCCCTGGTGGTGTCAGTCCTGGGTGGATGGGATCCATCCACCGGGCCTCCGGCACCTCACTCCTTAGACGAAACGGAGAGTTATAAAATACTTCTACATCCCGCCTGTCTTAGTGAAGTAGTGGTTTTTCATAGGTCTAGCCAGCCCATTCGTGCAACAGGTGTTGTTGTTGAGGGCACTACTACTGTTAAAAAGTTAATCTGCGTTGAGCGTAATCACAAGCGTATTGTATACCTGTGTCCTTAGACCTTTTTTTATCAAAATGGCTATCGTAAACTCCAAAGTAAACAAAACACAAGGGGTCTGATACCGCACGTGCGTAAGAAAACATATATCGATTATTTTGTATATTTCAATTATTTTTCCAAAAATGCTAATAAATTATGCTCAGCAGCCATAGGCATAAGGGAATAGTTGAATCATTAGAGTTTTTAGTAGTTCGTACCTTTTTTTCTACTCATAAATAAAACTTGTCAATGTGTGCAGCTTTATACTACACGGAATGAGTCGAACAGACGTCAACGCAAATCACTATGAACGTAATATATCTATACTATAAAATATCATTGACACTAAACTTACATATACATGTTAATATTGTTAAAAGCTATATGAAGAATTTCAAAATAGTGGCAGAGCTACTTAGCAGTTTTAAGAATTGGACGTTATGACTGGGGATGTAATGTGACTTTACAGGAGGTGAGGTGGAGGCTACTTTTGATTATCTGGTCCAATTGCCATACATCACCGAAACATTAAGACAAAATCTTAACTTCAGCTCTTGTATTAGTTGCGGTTAACCATATATTTGATGAACATTTTTTATAGTGTCAACATAACCATTTGTTGAGATCGTAATTTTTTATATGTAAAACGCGAACGAGCAAATTTCTAAATTATATGATCGTAATTACAATGGTGCGTTTACAATAAATTAGTTTTGTAATGCATTGTTATTATTCAATTACGGGCGTGTTCAAATAATTGTCATGTAGAGTTATAAAGTACGGGACAAGGACATTAAGCTTGCGCCGTTGTATTTAATAAGCATATAATATCACTTTCACCCGCATTCACCCTAAGGCTATGGGACCAGTCAGTAGTTAAACATTGTGCTTGTCCGCGGCGCGCGCACGTTTCATTATTTATGCATGGGGCCCCACCCCCACTATAAATATATAATGCGTGCTAAAACAATAATACTATACTAAGTTTAATTCTATATTAGATAATTGTCTGGTGTGTCCACGTTAGATAAAAATGAACACGAAGACTTCTGTCGTTTATTTTCGTTGTGATCATTGATTATGCAAAAATAAAATAGAAATATGTCTACACCATATGTGATAGATTGTTTTTTTCTACTACCCGTGGGATAATCGAAGGTATCTTCGTACATTGCATGAGTATTGTTTTGTTGTGTACATAATGTTTGCATTAGTATTGATAGTCACAATATTGCGTCAAAATCTCTTTGCTGTTTTTGACAGATTTATATTAAAATACCGAAATATATAGGCTTAACTAATTTGAACATAAATGATCGTCACAGCGGTCACAACGGGCTCGCAGGTCGCGTACTGACCAAAATAATTTTGCGACATTGAGCCGACCTTTGCATTGCAGGCCAAGGGAGGCGGCTTAGGTACAACATTTTTTTATTGTAAAAGATAAAATGTTGGTAAAAATTAATCATTAAATTGTAATGGGCTGAAGTTTTAGCAGGGCTGGGCTGGGCTATCCTTACCTAAGAGCTTTATTTTTTTTGCTTGTCAAAAATTAAAGTTAAGGCAAACAGCTAAACGCTTCTGATATATAAAGTAAGATTTTTGCGTGTTTAAACTGTCATAAAATCTGATGAACTATTTTACCGAAACAATATTGTTGCTAAGCGGTTAGATGAGACGATCCATCTCCAAATCCGGAAAAAGCTTGATCAATTTTCAAAAAATGCATGTCAATGACTTTTTTTGTAAACCATAACGAAAGATAGGTCAGTGACACCGTCAGGGGTACTCCCAACATGGATTTATAAACTTGGTGATATATTAAAGAAGGGACTCTAATTATTATCAAGTATTGAGGGATTGGAGACGTTGACTTGGACGTTGATTGGAGACTATCTTCTACTAATTTGTCAATATAGTATACATAAAATAAGTAGGACGACAGCTTGGTCATAAAAACTTATTTTTATACTTAAATAAAGAGACTCGCATCAGATATATATATTTTTAACATGTGATTACGTAAGAATGAAACTTATTGGTGTAAGCCAACTGAGACAATTTAATCTCAACTTCCACTTTTCAGCTTGTTGCATAAACATAAGTAGAGAGCGGTCATGCATAAAACATTCAGAAAAGCATACGAACAAGCCCTTTATTCGAAAATAGATTAGAGATTTGTAACTCCCCGAATCCCGTAAGAGTAGAAAGCCGGAAGTGACCATTGTTAAGAACAGCCGGCAGCGATCTGCCATATACAATGGTCAATTAATTTGACTTGGCTCCAGTAATGAAGTCGTTTCGATGACAAATGACTTCGATATGTAACATGCAATTGTTTTAGGCTAGTTTTTTTACTTCTTTACTAATCTTGATGTTTTGCTATTTGATAACTTAACTTGTAGGCTTGAATTCCTCTGTCGCTGTCGGTCGCGTAGCATACTTAGCGTCTGCGCCAATGAAAACCGTATTGTGATTTTATTTTATGGTAGAAGGCGACAAATGAGCAAGCGGTTCACTTGATATTAAGTGACTGCTACCCATAGGCATCCGCAGCAAGTTAGTAATTAGTTGCAGTTGCGTTGCCTACCTTTAATAGACAGAAGAAAAGATAAACAACATTTTACACAAAAAAAGAACATTTATTTTTCTTCTCCACCTTCTCCGTCAAATCCTCGTCCCCTACCCATCCTTACCTTGTTAGAAAAGGGAGGAAGGGAAGAGAAAGAGGACTAGAATTAGGCCTCCGGCGCCTCTCTCATTAAACGAAACGCAGAAGCATACTCCTACTTCACAAATGTTTTATGTGAGGTCGTGGTATTTGACCGGTTGAGCCGGCCCATTTGTGCAACAGATGTTGTTGTTGCGAGCTCTTCCACTATTAAAAGATACTGACCGCTCCACGGTACATACATCTCAAAGCGAATTTGTCTTAATAATGAACCCGTTTATAAATTGTTTAGTTGCTGCAGCATACTTACGCAAGCAGACTTCGTAAATGTAGAGAAAGATATGCCCTAATAGTTTAGGTGACAGTATTAAGGAAATTGGCAGATTTTATAGGTAGTTTACGGTCTATACATGTAAATTTTTTTTTTCAATTAAAGTAATCCCCACTGATATCTACCTTATTCTTACGACTACAACAACTAGCTACAATGGAAGCAGGTTAGATAAAGGCTAATGGCACAAAACCTATGTTGTTATGGTCGGTGTGCATTTTTAGCAACCAACACCAATTTCTGCACTGCAGAATTTTATAATGTCAAAACTAAGTAATTATACAACAATAAACAGTAGCATCTAGTGATAAAATGGCGATTAAGATATGTAAAAGTATTTTTTATTAGTTTTTATTTCTCAAATTCATAAATATTTTTGAGGTTAAAATCCATTTATATCCATAGGATTATTTAATATTGGTGAACGCTTATGATAAAATTTCTTCTAACAACTCTGTATTGTAAAGTTCTATATATAGAAAGGAAAAGCGCGACAGAAGTTATACACAGTACCATTGATTGTTGACGAACAAGACGACATTATACGTTTCTCCTTATTTGTTTATCCTTAGGCACGTAGAATAAGTTTCTGTGTTTTTATTATTGTACTAGTATATTGCGGTACTATTCAGAAGTATCCATTTTATAATATTTATTTCTTAAGGTTTTGGTAACACTTCAACCAAACAGATGTTTGCTTTGCACTTTTTGACGTCATTCGAATCGCCATGACAGCTAGCCACGTTTTGATTACGAAATGTCCAAACTGCTTATAAAATTTCTAAATAAAATATGTTCGTGTTGGTTTTTTACTGAAATATTAATGTTTTAGAGAAAATAGCCACAGTATAAACTTGTTTCTTAAAAATCGTTAACTACCCTATTGTTGCGGATACACAATTTGAAAAGCTACGTCTAGACTTACATTATTTTTTATTATTTTAAAATGAAAATAAACACTTTTGATTTCATCATTATAACAAAATAAAATATTGTTATTAAAGTTAGAAAATCACCTGAAACACTTCTGCATTTATCGATAAATTACCTTATATACCTTCAGTGGAACGAATTTCGTCCGTTACTTTGTGGTAAAATACAAATCAGTATTTTATTGGAAAATAATATTAAAAAGAACAAAATTCAGTATGTTAATATAAGATTTTTTGTTGTTGTACGTATTGAATAGTTATTTTCTTTGCTGAAAGGTTCCTTGTCTTCCCTGGCTTTCTGTGTAATGCTATGTATCCTTCAGAAATAATTTGGGATCCAAGTTTAATGCATAAGAAGAGGTGGGGCGTACTCAGTTCAACTCACATTCTTGTTTCACGGTATTTGACATATCAGGCAAAGTTTGATATTCCTGTACGTTGATCGGATCTTGACTGTTTAAAATCGAATCAGACTGTTGAGAACAAAATGAATTTGAAGAATTCGATCTACTTGTTATTTCATATGGATTTGGCATATTACTAATTTCCATTATTTTTTTGAGAACTTCTGTGCGGAAAATCAATTTTTGGTGTGTTGTAAACTTTTCTGTTATTGGGAGAAGAGACATAAAAAAATTCATGTCATCGTTTTTAAAAAGTTTGGCATTATCTTTTAACATAATAAACATCTCTTTATCGAATTGGTCATTGTCCGTCTGTTTCTTTCTTCGCTTTCTTTTATGACTTTCTTTAAGAGTTTTATTTTCGAAATGTTTATAACGAAAACGAGAGCCGGGAGAATTTTCTTGAGTAACACTTTTATATAATTCTTTATTTACTTCAACTCCCGTGCTCATTGGTATATCCTGACTGGACGCACTTGGCATATCGTAATTAGATATAATTGATATACTCTTAATTGAGCTTGCTGAAGTCTGATTAGTTTCGATGGAGTCCTTAACTTTAACTCGGTGTTTTTTATCAAGAAATTTCATATTTTCATAATATATGTACACCTTTCTTTTACCCGCTCCTGGTCCTGAGGGAGAATTTTTTAAGATATTTTTGCAACGTATATATGCATCTCTTGCAGTCTTCCATCGTTGTTGGACTATTTTTTCTGAAACAATGAAGTATATAATGTGTAAGTAAAATAAAAACATATTATTACGCTTTACAGATTTCGCGATCGGTATTACCTGCTTACATAGATCTATAGTATCAACTTGGAGATTAGACAATTGGCAAAAATCACAAGATATACAATAATTTAGGATGTTCTAGACGAAATTAATGTATATATAGTACAAAGCGGCGAAATAAACCTTCTAGAACCGAGACAAGTAGGTAGCAGTGCAGATATTTCCTCACATGATTTTAGGTGATGCAGCATTTGACATTATGAAACGGTCAGGCAATCATTTAAGAGACGAATATGATAATTATTTTAATTCCCCGGAAGGTTCTATGCCATGATAAAACCATTATATGCTGTGGGTAAACATGTTTTAGTGTATTTATACTAAACTTCTGAAACATAACATGAAGCAGCTAATCGCAACTTTGTTCGCGAGTATTCTTGCGGTATATGCAAAAAATATATTTTCGTACCCCATGTACATACACTAGTTAAAATTATAATAACACATCTTTCACTTACCAATCTCCTTCTTTTTACTATCGGCCTCATTTTTGTAATCCGGGAACAGTGCTTCAAAAACTTCTAACCAAAATTTTGATCTGGCGTCGCGATCTTTGTACAATTCATTAGATAAATTCCACAATGCAGGACGTAGCCGCACCTCGGCAATCACACGTTCTGTATCAATATTCATGACGACTATACGCGCGCGCGTACCATTTAGCCGACCGTCGTGAACAGAGTGAGGGAGGTAAGTTGCTCATTGCATACAATAGCGCGTCAGTCGACCGACGTACGCCGCGCTGGCGAGCGGGAGCGAGACCGACCGCGCGCCATTCACTGCGCGTAGCAACTCGCGTGCCGCTGTCAGCGTCGTAGTGTGGTGTTGTACAGAACACAACGTACGCGCGACTGACGTCAGTGACAGAGGAATTCAGGCCGTAGTAATCGTTCATACCAGTTGATACGCAATAACGTTTAGCATGTAAGACGAAACGAAATGCAGTGCTGCAGCCATGTCAGAGATAGAAGGTTACGACAAAACGTCTATCGCTGACTTATCAAAATTTTCTAAAATTCAAACTGTACAGTGCATCTTTACTTTATCGCACGTGAGGGAAAAATTCATAGTACATGCATATGACACATCTGTGATTGATTGTCACAATTTCGAGTGACATTTGTGTGATCGAGTGTGGATGTTACATAGATTTAAAATTTTAAATCTGGACTTTCACAAATCAATTTCAGCATTTTGCAAATCAATTTCGGACTTTTCGGTTAATAGAGTTCGAATTTGAAGTTACTAAACCATTACGTTGCAAGAATCAATCGCAGAACTTTTTTAAGAACCATTTGACTCATTATTCAGAAAGTAAAGCAAAATTTTGATGCCACATTTCCTTTATTTTGAGATTTTGTACTAGATACAGTGACGTCGTATTTAATGTGGCCAATTATACTGGTTATATGACGTTGCGATACAATTTGTATTAATCATTATATTAAAACTTAGCTAGCAATTGTCTTTAACATAGCTCGTAACAAACTGCTATTAGAACATTTGTTAAATATAATAGTTTTGTGAGTGGGCTTGTTGTTAGTGCGTTGAGTAAATTGATTGTTCCCGATTGCTTTATTTACGGCGCTTGTAATTTGTTCGCAATTGATACGGGCACCGCGCGAAGCTTCATTCTGTACTTTACCAACAAAGTGGAGATCATGTTACTTGATAAATGTATTAACTTTTACTAGACATTGTAACTCCTTGGAACGACTGTGCTAACGGTGGTAGAGCCAGGAAAAATGGTCGTTGTCTGAATGGGACAGCTTGACCGGGGAAGTACCACAAAAATTGCTCTGTTGTTGCGGATGTCTACGTACCCGCCGCAAGTTTGCCCCCTTCTCTTATAAAAAAATCTAAGCGTGAAGTAGTTGTATTTTCTTCCAATTTCAGTCGAAACCTTCTCGTCATCCTGTCCTTTTCTAATAATAAAATAATAGGAAGGAAAATAGGACCCAACGGGGAAGGTATGAAAAAGTAAAAGATATTTATTTTTCCTGCCTATCCCATACTCTGCTTATTAAAGGTAGGCAACGCATCTGCAACATTTGCTATTTAAGGATGCCATTTATAATATCGGGTGAATAGGTTGCTCGTTTGCCACCTTCCTCTCAAAAAATATAATTATGTGCTACAGATTCCATCCTACTGACTATAAGATCGCATGACTATCTCGTTATGAAAATCAAATTAGAAATAATGTTAAACAAGCACATGACATTTCAAAATGTGTATCTCATGTATCGTGGATCTGTGTTTGTAGGCTTTAACTACAAGCATGGATCCATCGATCATTACGGTAACGGTAACGTCATAGGAAAGAGTAATTTACACGAAAGCTATTGGTAATCGCTGCCTCATATTGTTCAATAGTTCCGTGAAACGCATGTGAAATCGTCAAGCTCAACAATAATGAATCAGATCCAGAGCAGTAACTGTGTTAATGGCATACGTACTGTGTGGGACCGACTACACCTATCTGTATTACCCTCAAAGCATTAAACGATTTCTATGTGATCTATAATCTGGAGTTCACATTAATTTCGATTAGTGACCACAAAATATTTTATTAACAAGTAAACCTACATAGATGTAAGATTCGAAAACTGTAAAAGCATGGTCCGAATGTGAATTTGTTTGTCTGTTTAGCTTAAACTTCTTAACGACTCAACCGATCAGGGTACAGATAATGATATTTATCCTGAAAAGAAACTTCCCGGATAAAACTTAATATAGGATGCCATGGTAATGTATGACACGATAATAACATTTTTTTGACAAACATGACATGACAAACTTGTACAGCAATGCATACGCGAAATCGTTACAAAATTTCCAGAAGATAAGATACGAATGCATGCGAAGCCGCAGGCAACAGCTAGTAATTTAGGCAACAGTTAGTTATTAATTATCTGTTAAGCTCCTTTTTATTTTATGTTAATGAAAGACAAAGGCCTAGATGATATAGAACGTGATTTCTAAGAAGCATCTATGATAGCAGGTGGCCTAACAAATTGACTCCTACACTACTTTCTAATAGGATGTTAATTATTCTTGGCAGACGGGGCATTTAAACAAATCATTTTATACGGATCATATATACCTACGGATATATCTAATGATAATATATCTTAAGATATTAAGAACTTAATTTTAAATTTGGATGATATAATGATGTTCACATTTTTATCAGTTGTTATGACGATTAATTAAAATAGGAAGTTTAAAGGAACCATAAAACGCTATTTTAGCAGGCCTGTCGGCATATTCAGAAATGAGGGTGATACTAATTTAATCAGATAGTGTTTCTCGTCTCAATTGATAGTGCATTGATGTTCATGTATTATGCAATAATTTTGCCATAATTGTTAAAGAATTGAATAAAAAATATAGAAGAGGAAAAATAGAGAAGAGGGAGAGAAAGTTTTGCAAAAGAAGAAGCGTTAATTTTAAGTATTAATTTATATTAAGAACTTTATAGGGCAAAATAAAACACATTGAATATTATTTTTATTAAATTAAAAACTGTATTGCACAAAACAAGTACAAATGGTGGACTTAATTATTGCTTTAGACGAATAAAAATCAAGGTTATTGACAATATAGCTGCGTTAAAGCACGAAAGAAAACAAATCATTAAAATTGCACCTCCCAAAATAACAATGGCGCCGGTTCCTTATTAAAATGGTAGAGCTCTGCATAACTTAGGTATGGACACGTAATTTTTAAAATGCGTAAAAATTTAAAAGCTCATTGGTATTCCTTGTACCGGTGGGTAACGGTCAAGAGTTACATATTTATATTGTAGCCGGCGTGAAAACTGTTCTTTGATCGAGAATAGCATTGTCAAAGTGTGAACGGTACTAGGCTCGGTTTTGGCAATTGTTGTTATTCTAAGAGACGGTAATTATCCGTGTTCACTTGACCAGTGACCATTATTTTATTATACACCACTTAAAAGAAAAATTGTATGCATGCCACATCACATGTATGCACATTACAAAATGACTTAATTTGTAATGAGTCACAGATATACAAAAAGAGAGACAATTATCTTCTATGCATTAGATAAAGTTTTTGTGTGAACAAATCGATATCTAGACACGGCCTTTTTTATATCATAAGGAGGCAAACGAGCAGTGGATCGTCTAATATTTGAAGCTCCTTCACCGGGACCATTACTTTTTATTGTAACAGTTTAGATTCCTGTAAAATGACCGCTTCTGACATTGTAAAAACAACTGACTCGACTGCAGGCGAATCTGGAGGATGAATCTTAGATTGTTACACTCGTCAGTCAGTGAGGAAGTACAGTAACGTATTGCTCAAAATCGAATCTAAACTGTTATATTATAGACGAATGCTCGCGGTGAGGGACCACTGACGCCCATGAATATCTACAACACCAAAGAAACTGCAGATTCGTGTATAAAAGCATTAGCAGGTTTAATTTCTTTGGCAGTCATTAAGAGAACACAAATACAATTGTTGTTAGGAACAAGAATTATTTGCACCATTCTTGTTGCTAGGACAAGGCATCTGTCTAACAACACTCGCAAAATGTACGCTTGCCTGTTAAAATATCAGAACATATGTGAATACAGTTGTCGCTACCCGCTCCAGATACGACGTTAAATACGTGCGTGAAGGTTTGCGAGCAAAGCGACCGCCGCAACGGTATCCGATGTCCTTTACGACGATGCGTTTAGAGATGAGTACTTGCAAACCAGTACGACGTTCATGTCCAAATATGTTCCAGTCCATAATGGACTGGAACATATTTGTATGATTGTTACTATAATTCTAGTAATAGTAGTTGAGATAAAGAAAATTGTTACCGAAGTTAAGATTTATTCTGGGAGATAACTCTCGATGAAAGTCGAATATCTGATAGGAACGAAAAATCTTAGGCCATAATGTAATACATATCTTTCCTAATATTATAAATATATTATAAATACTAATGTACGTTTGATTGTTACGTTTTAACTGGTTAACCGATCTCCATGAAATTTAGCATACACATTTAGAGGTACAGAAAATGACATGGGGTACCTGTCATCCCCAAAATAAAAGTATTCCTGAGGTACATAAAACCTTCATTAACAATATCGGTTGCCATGGTAATGTTTAATGTTTTTACAATAATAATTTTTGACACATGTTACCTATACTTCGAAGTTATCATACAAGGAATCATCTTACAAAAATTACCAGTGTACAATAAGTAAGTGATTATTATTAAGTAGATTGTTTTATCAGGAACTAGATGTAGTCTTTAAAATACAAACTGAAACATTTTGCCAAAATCGAATTTACAATGCCTTGTGATAATTGTAACAATGTAAATAAATCTGGCCGGCGTCACGACACGGCCGCTTGCGAAACCACTTTGGCCGGTGATTCATCGCTGTACCAAGTCGCATTCCGACGCCGCCGCTGGCCTCATGTTACTCGCTACGATTAAACCAAACGGTACATTACTATGTTTTAATAACTAGTAATACGATAAAAGTAAAGACTCGTGTTGATTACCCGTAACGTTAGGCAAAGATAACGGATTAAAGTTTCTAGTTCCTTTCAAGTCTTGTCATTATTTGCTGCCACTTTTACGATCACATATAATATACAATATGTAATTTGATTTGTGTGTATAGCAATATGTTCATCGACAATGGGTAGTTTTTTCTTATAACTGTTCGTAAATATCTAAAAATTGAATGTACTACACTAAAATATATTATTGAATACAGAAGGATTCAATAAGCACATAAACTAACTGGAACAGGTGACTCGATAGTGGACGAAGCCGTTGATTCAGATTTAGAAGACACAAGTGCTCAAGAACTACTAAGAGTGGTTCTTGAGCACTTGATAGCATGTCATTGAAAAATACATGTTCAACCCCCGTATCGTTTACACCCCTACAACCGTCCACATACAACCACGATAGTGACGCATGGGTACGTTGACATTACAACCACCCACAATTATACACAACTACTCTGTGATGTGTAGTTTTGGCTAAAAAGTTTAATATTCGCACACGACTATTGTTGTACATGTATTTTATTTATTATGTATATATTCATCTGATCTTTTTACTTTCGGTTTATGTGTCTGGACAGGCGCAGCCAAATACCAATTCGCGATAGTAGATTCGGTGAAGAAAGACCTTGATTTAGTCAGTCTTGAGCACAAACGCAAAGTGGCTAGCCTCTCGGTGTTTTACAGAATGCATTTTGTGTGCACAGGAATTATACGAGTTGATTCCCTCATCTCCATTTTACCATCGGACGTTCAGACCCACGGCTCCTTTTATAGTGGATAAACCGCGCGTTAGTTCGAAGCGATTCGAATCTTCGTTCATCGTGCATACGTCGAACGATTTTCACAAGTTGCCAGCGTACATGTTTCCGTCTAAATACGACGTGGGTACCAAGAGAAGAGTGAATAGATTGTTTCTCTAAACTAGTGCGTACCATCTTTTGACCACAACGCCACTTAATATCAGGATCGTGGTCAAGCGCTAGTTAAATAAATATAAAAAATACTTAATCAAGATTAAAGGTTCCATTTTAATGGAATATCAAACATGCTTTAAACGGGTTTGATATCCTTAGAGAAAATATAGTGTGGTAAGCTCAATCTAAGCTTCGATCAAGCTATGTGTGCTTCGATTAAGTTTGAAGTCAAGAAAATATATCTTAGAACAGGTAAATTGTACTTGAAAACAAAAGTATCTCTGTAATTGGCTTTGGATAACATTCGAAGTTGTCCTTGTGAGTCTCAAGTAAAACTAATTGAGATGCATAAATTAAAATTGAAAAGCCGTTTAATATAAAACCAAAACTATGATACTTCACTAAAATGCTTTGTCAACAAGAGAAACGAACATGAAATTGCTCAGCATTAGATTTATTATACGACCGTTGCAAATTATCTCACAAAAAAACCTAAACAAGATATAGATCGTATTGTTATCCCTCGAGAGAGGTGAGAATGTTTTTGCGCGCCAACAAAAACGTATAAACCAGAGACCGGTAACTATGGTAACGGGCATTCATTCATATCATTCAGCGCGCGTAGATTACATTCTCATTGGTATTCCGATCACAAGCCAGCGACTGTTCGCGATAGCTTGCAATGTACTGCTAGCAAAATGTACACTTTTACGTCTTAAGATAGGTTAATACAAGCGATATGTGTTTGCATTGACCAGACTGTATCTAAACATCGTTAGAACCGTGTGTTTTTATGTGGAATTTATAAGTGACTCGGGAACGTAATGTGAGTCAATTTAATGTCGAAAGCTGATTTTATAACCAATGGACATATACAGGTAGAAATTTATAAGCCACAATTTTTAAAACGGAGTTCTTTATCGCAACTTATTCGTTGTTTGGGGGTTGAGAGGTTAACGACATTACGGGCTATACGGCTGTTGTTTGTTTAGAAACTGTTTTTATTACAAATGATCCAAGATGCTAGAAGACATGATGATGGTGGTAATTTTATACGAATGATAACTGTTTCTATTGATGGTCAGAACAATTTTGATTTTTCAAATATTCCTAAGTATGGTTTTCTGGTTTTGTAAATGTCGAATAATGCTCGCAAATACTTTCGATTGGTCGGGTCTTTTTTTGTTCTCAGCTTAGACTAGACAAGGTACACTGGAATATGGAAAAGACCCGAATCTTTTGATGGAACCGATATTTTCACAAAAGCAACTACGCTAACGCAAGTTCTCTGTCCACCAGTTATACAAAGTTCAGTGTGCTAGCTAGAAACTAATTTTATTCTGACTTGTTTTGATTGGACAGTTTAACGAATAATGATTTACCACTAGCTGTAGCACGCATTCCTTTCTTATATTCCTTGATGGGTTTTTTTAATTTGATTCCACGGTGTATGGCGCTTCGCATTATAGATAACATTACCATGGGAACACATAAAGACATAAATAAAAGTTTTTTTTTGTATTTTCCCATTCCTCGAGATTAAACTGGACAAAGCGAAACAAAAACATGCGCTCTTATGAATATAACGTTTCGTAATGATTCCAAAACAATCAGTAAAGAACTTTAGGAGACTTGCGAATTGAATAAACGAACATTTTTGCAAGATTTAATCCGTAAAGAACCGTCATAACTCAAAATGTTTTATAAAAGCATATATGTTAATTAAATATATGTTAGTGTTAAAGAAGGCGTAATGAACTGCATTGTTGCGACGTCGGGTCAGTTGTTTGTAATTGTATGCGGGCGTGTTGAAACAGTGTGGTCGCAGGTTGACAATGCTACGTTTAATTGCGGCGTAAAGTGTACGTTGCGTTTGAATTGAACATGTTGACTAGTCATCACATGGAGAATCTTGGTCATTGCATCATGAACAATTGCTTTGTCGTTACTAATTTAAATAAAGAGATGTAATGGATTTAGTATATAACAGGTTTTGATATGAAAAATTAGTATAATTTATGTTTTAACTCTTGAGTATAGGACACCTAAACTAGGTGCAGCGATGAACAACAATTTTCACAGAACAGGATTCCGTTTGCTTAAGGTAGGCAGGGCATACGCGTAGCTGTTGACGCAGGGATGGTGATCGTTATTATTTTCCGAAATCTGGATATTCAATGTCGATGTCCATTTCTATAGGATACGTTTTATCCAATGCAATTTACTTTTAAACTTTTTTTCATCTGATGCTAAAAGGTCACAATGATCAAGAATATCAGAGCTAGCCCACCCCATAACAAAGCATATTTCCTTTTTCTAACCATCCCCTGCCCCGTCAATCTTCTATCTATCTTTCATATCTTCTCAACTATCTAGCCTTTCCTTATTATAAAAGGATGGAAAAAGTTAGTTGACCAGGATTTGGCCTCCGGCACAACACCCACCGGGCGAAACGCAGAATGTACTTCACGCCTTTCTTCTCTGTGGTCGTGGTATTTCACTGGTCCCAACCGGCCCATTCGAGTTGTTACGGGCGCTACCATTGTTTATTCTTGTAGCGATTATTCAAAATTGTTTCATTATTGTATTTTGTTGAGTTGTAGTGAAGCATTATTTGATATTAGGTTAATTATTAAGTTTGCATGACACTATTACGGCAAAGTAACATTCATTGCCATATATAAAACTCTACCGTTCACTTGCCGTACCCTACCCCAATTTAAGGATGTTTTGATATTTGGCCTTCATAAAATAATTACAACTTTTTTGTTTGTTGTTGCGTTATCTAGAATAAAATAAAATAAAACTTTATCTCAGAATCTGATGAGCTGGAATTACATCAAGATGAAAAAAATTTTTGCTAGTTAAAATTGCAGCACATTACCTCAATACAGTAACATATTCGTTACAGTGTTTTATTCGTAATTTGCTATTTTTTATTAAAACAAACCCAAACTAAAAAAAGGGTTTGTAAATAGGAAACCTCTTTTCTCCTCCCTTGTATATCATTATTTTATTATATTCATGTTTGTATTTTTCCTAGCTTCTTTCTTTGTGATGTTTATTTCTTTATTTTTTGTTTATAAATTTTAGTGCTTTTTATCTCTATTTAATCTCAAAGTACCTAAAGTGAATTAAATAACTTTAATCTAAATCGTTCTCAGTGAGATAATTTTTAGGAAACATCAGTACTTATTTTTACATTTTAAATAATCTTCGTTAGAAAGAATTAATGATAGGAAATTGGCAAAATCGTCAGAAGCTATGTATGTCATGACCATTCAAAGTAATTTTTCTCACTTGTGTCTCATTTGGATTATAAGAATTATTAAAGACAATGTCTTTGTTATCGGGGTTTCGTAATTTCGTTGAAGCGCCACGACTTGGTCGACGCGTTCCGGGTATTGGGTATATATTTCAACACATTACCATAAAACAGTAATTCTAAACCTCCAGCTCATCGGTATTCGGCTGGTGTTGCGTGTTGGCGAACAATTGTCACGCGAATAAATCTTTGCCGAATCGAATTCCCGAGCGGTGCGTTGCGTCGCTGACGAAATACTGTTAATGACAAGTTTTAAGTGTCATTATAATTTTTATTGTAGTCACAAACCACATGACGACATGAACAAAAATAACGTCGAAAGTGTTGGTTTCATTTAAAGATATGTAGGTATACATTCAAATATAAGTAATGAAAGCGTTTTGTAAAGAGCAACATATAAGTGGAAAATGGATATAAATCCTCCGTCTAAAGATTCAAAATGCAGAGGGGTGAGGAATCCCGTCAGGAATTCAATTACGGTCTTAGTTTTTATATTAGATAACATTTCATGTGCAAAATTCTTCGCTATATTATTTTTCAAATGTGATAGAGTTATAATAACTAGCGTAGTTTTATTTAATAGCTTGTTAGCGATCATTGGGTTACTATAATTACCGCAGTGTTCGCGTGCAAGAAACTATTTCCGGGAGTAAACACGATGACGACCAGTTAACCGTTGCCATAATTCATTCGGTGTCTACTGTGAACTTTCACCCTTTTTAAAACAGTTTTACTAAATGAACTTTAACTGTGGTGAAGCTTTGGAGTTAATCTTTGACCTTCCCGTTGTTTGTCTTATTCAGTAAAGGTTTTTATTTATGTTAACATAAGCCTAGCTTTATAATCTTTGACAACAGCGTGTTTAATAAAGAATCTCTTGTTGGAAAATGATGACATCAAACGCAATTTAATTGCTTAATTGTAAAATCAACGTGTGGTTTCTAATTATACATTCTTTATACATGTTAGAGTAAGAAGTAGATACATCTTTTTGCATTTTAAACTTTAAATGGATAGAAAAAAGGTGTTGTTTTATTTGCAGCAGTGTTTATGGTAAGTATCCATTGTTCAAGTTGAGTTTACACTTGGTTGCTCATCAAGCCCTTGGTAATGTTTAGTGAGTAAACATTGTTTTTCTGATCCCTAGGGTATGTTTTACCACACGAAAGACACGCGTCTCGGTCTTACATCTATTTATCCGTATTTACGCGTACTTTTTTAACTTGTTTTGTGTCAAGACTGTTTTATAAACTGTCTGATTTTTGAACAATACACAATCATTGCTTTTAAGTGTGTTAAGCCTTACTGTTATAAATTTTAAAATTGATCTTTCTTTCTTGATATATGTACACTGAGAGAACGGAATGCTTGGTCGGTACAATTTTTTAGACTTGTAAGGACTGTACCAACAAGCGGCTCCCATTTCTGGTGTTGTTCGTGTTACGTATTAGTAAACAAAACGATTAGTAAGTTTATTTGATGTTAAGTAATAACTAACTAGCGAGAATGTAACTTGACATTTTATTAAATTATGGCGGTCCCTAAACCAGAACGCGTTAAAGTAAATCTATGAAATTAGAGAAGACAAGCGATACTACAAAATCTTATAATGTCGCATTTCTTCTAATTTAAAAGATACGTTATAACGCAAAAATACATGCGGCTATGGGTTTTACCCAGATTATGACTGCATAGAACTGACAGGTGTTACAAGTTAACAAACGAACAAGTAACTTACCTGATCTCGTAAGAACTTCCCATGAACATTGTTAACAACTTACAGAGTTGTCAGGCTTTATCTAGCAAACATTTATGCGCCAGAAAACGAAAAGGAAGTCGGGGAAGACAGTAAAACAAGTCACCCGGTAGTACACATTTTCCCCCTTTTTATTGCCTTCCTTTTTACACAATTTAAACGAAATGAGATGCCATAATGTAATTACACAAATTAGGTACCGAAAGTAGGTAAACGACACACACAGAGTACAGATTCGATTTCAATTTTACATAATCATTACGAATTCAATACGAATTCAAATATTTGTGAAAGTAATTAAAGGTTAGCTGCAATAGTATTACGTAGGAAAACATTATAGTATTATACGATTACGAAGATCATGCGCGTGCAACACAATGTCCGCTGGATATAATTAAAAATACATCAAAGTCGAGTTATCGGACATCGATTCTGTGCGGCTAAATCGATTACTACATTAAAGGGAAAGTCATTTTAGGTTCACATCATACACGTGTGCGCATAATTTCCATTATCACAAATATTACGTCATTAGTGAATATGATATGGTTATAGTAGTTCTTAGTTAATGAATGCCTTCCTTGTTTGCTTGCCTTGCTTCATTGTGCTTTTTAAAATATTACGTTGAATGTAGAGAAAAAAAGGATTAGTTGTGTTGAACTTAAAATATAAATAAACCTTGAAATTCGTTACAATATTTGTTATTTGTTACGAATGTAAATGTTAAGAGAGGAAAATACTATAGCTTACAAGACCCTTGACTTTCCTACATTATTAAAACCTAATAAATTAAAATTTTGTTATAACGTGTGAATGTATTATTCACACAATCAGCGTTTAAAACGTTGCAAATGTAGTCCAACTAGATTCCAGTTACTAGTGTTATTATAAACAATTTTAGCACAATAATCGAATAGTTTAATTGAATAATTGCTTTGTATAGTTATGCACGTGGCCTACGTCGCTAAAGTCCGGGCGATCGTTCGTTACACCGGACATTGATCTATTGTTCTACTTAATTATTCTTCAAGCGTGACTCTTCGACGACAGCTCAGATCGATCTGTGCATTTACAATAAGTTCATATATATTTTGACATTGCACACTGGTGCTCTGATCTAATATGAAATAATCACTATATCTGAACATGTTGCACGGCGCCTATCGTTCACAAAATCTTAATCGTTTCAAATAGCTTATCATCGATTGTATCTTTGTAATGTTTCTAATAACGGCCCATTGCATCGAAATTGGAGATTTTATCCGACTCGAAGAAATCGAACTTGACAAATTGCGACAAGCTTTGTCTTATCTAGCGTATGGCTCGGCTCCATTATGTCACACGTAAGGGAAAGTGCGCCGTCAATAGCTAGGTGGCTTATCTCGATCGAAATCGAAATTAATTTTCTATACCCTATTATTGATCCGAGAAAGAGTTTGGTGATATTGGCACTAAACTTCAAATAAGAGTTTTTCATTGAAATTAATTCAATTAGCATTTATTCAGACAAGATTTGGAACTTTTACGAAAAAAATATATTATAATTTATGGATTAATATAGTTAAATATATTTATTTAATGTAATTATTTAATTGAACTAATTAAATTTATAAAGAAATTGTATTCCAATTTAAACACGACTAAAATAATGCGAATATGTATTGACATCCCTAAATTAATAGCGAAATTTATTGGCGTGAGGTGAGGGACGACGTTTCACCAATTTTTAAACGGTTTTATTTGGCTCGACCTGTACGGAATTTATGTGTTTATTTGGGTCAAAATTAGAAATTAAAATTTAAGCACCTTCCCGTTGTCAGATTGATATGAAATTTCGTACACACATTTAATTTAGATGACAATACAATTTTCAGTGCACGTAAAATAAAAACGTTTAACTTAAAAGTGTTTTTTTTTAAATATTATTTGTGGTACGCTCATATGAAACATTGGACATTCATTGGCTGAAAATCATGAACACGGCAATAACTTGAAAAAGTGGCAAGTCTGACCTACTAAAATATACATGTTTGTGTTATAACCATGTATTAAATGATACTAACCATGTTACAAATCACCAATAGATTTAAAACAATATAATTAATGTCGGATCAAACTCTGACGGGTCTACAGTAAAACTTACATATGTATTATTTATTGTAGACCCGTTAGTATTACGTTTACTGCTTGCATACGCCCGCATACTGAATAAACACAGTTCACTTACTAGGGCTAAACTAACCTTGGTACGATTCAAAATAAAGCACAAACTCTAGGAACTGGAGCAAACCGCTTGAATAAGGCCGGCGACTTGTTCTTGGCATTCTTTACTACAAAAACGTTTGTTTTTTGTCCGTCCATCCGAGCGCTAGGATTCGTTTCGCGTCGCAAGTGTTATTACGTGATGCACCGTTGATAACTGACGCGCTCGCTTCTCTTTGGTTATGAAAGATGCGCCTTTATCAATACATTTACCTGCTGGTTTTTATAACGTTTATGATTTATTAAAGGGTGTGATAGTTTTTCGTATTATCTGACACTAATATGACCGCATAATGCATGTGTCACGCAAGATGTTGAAGAGAATTTTCGCAGTAACACGGCACTAGCACACAGACATGTCGTAAACACCGTAGCCTTGGTTACCAAAGAAATTTCACCATTCTGAAAATTGGTAATGATCGCACATTGTTACCTGGCAGCAAATATAGACGGCGCTGTAACTAAGTAGATGGCCATCTGCAAATATATTATGCAGATATACCCTTAGTCGTGATAAAGATAAAATATGAATTAGCCTGGCTGTAAATTCTTTGTCCAAGTATGTTAGGTTGATCACTAAACTACTAGACGTACATAATATACTGTAGTTCTTTAGATTACGCATAATCTAATGTTCAAAATAATAGGTAAAATAGTAGATATCTATTCTAGGAGATAAAGTTGATTGTACATTTTTCGCACAAAAATGTCTTAATATTATCTTATCATACGACAAGACGTATCGGCCTTAAAGTTATATAAAATTTAATTCGGACACTGTTAACGTATATACCATTTTTATCGCAAAAATACAACGACCTTGTCATTGAATGTAGCTCAAAACATTCGTTTCATTATGATTCTTATTTTTTTATTCCTTTACATTTTCCATTTTTATTTCAACGTAGCTAAAAAACTTATTGGTTAATAATAACCAAGAGAATATAATAAATACAATATTAGGTATAATATACTTTCGAAGGAGTAGTTAGGTATGTACCCAAGTCACCTTAGTTGGTTAGGTTATCCGCCTTGAAATCTGGAAACGATTTATTTATATGCCGCACACTATTTAAGATTAAGTTAAGATAACTTATCTATCAAAATGTATCAATGGCATTTCTTATTGTATATTTATATAATAGATAGATAATTATACAATAGATATGTAGACATAAGCCAAAATATCATATATTAAGAGAATGAAAGTAAATAAATAAATAACAAAAATATAGTCTCTAAATGATACCTTTCATAATTATTTCGAGTTGCATTGGTACCTTGAACGCGGAGCCGATTCCTTTTAAAGTGCATTGAGAGCTATTCGCGTCCTCGATATCGCACTGCCGTCTACAAAACGTTTTGGTCGATAACCGGATCGTAAACATGCACTGCACCTGCCTGACACGCTTTGCCTACTTTGTTATAGTACTATACTGTTAACTATATCTTTCTAGTTAAATTTACGAGCGAGCCTCCCCCGTATCGTGCGGTTCGCACCAGTAGCAGAGTGTATACGCCAACAATTTTTTGGGTTGAAATATCGCGTCAGTGTATGTATGTTGTCTTCAACACTCAAATCTTACTTAATGAATCACTCCGTTTATTGATAAAAACTCATAAAAATCCGTTCAGTAGTTTTTGAGTTTATAGCGTTCAGACAGACATGGCGAGGATACAATGTAGTGATTGAAGAGGCTACCACGTCTTTCACCGCTATCTGGATTAGACCGAGATTTTTTTATTACTTCCCACGTGTGACAGGGACAGTGTGTGACAGGGTGACTCCCTATTAATGTACATTTAATAATGTAATTAAAAAATGTATTGTTGTATTTTATTTATTTAGAGAAAGAGGTGACCGGAATTTCCCTTATTCCTGATTTTATTTCTCTTCTTTTGTTGTGTTAGGCTGTATGTGTTTTATTATTATATTAGGTTTTTGTATAAAGGTGTTGTTAAATGGTAAATAATATTGCTGTTACGCTCCTTAGCCCCAATATTTACGTCACTATTTGTATAATACTGCTTTCGTTTTATGAAATTTATTTGTAGCGTATCATGCAGTATGAAATTACTTCCAAGTGAACAACATTCGATGGCGGCTTAAAGGAAAGTGCAAAACAGCTAGTCACGCAATTCTTTTTTAAATTGGTAAACTTAAAACCTAATTAAAAAAAAAGGAAAAATTTGGAACCCATTTAATTGTAAGTATTACATAGATCTTGCGCTCGCGTTATAGAAATTAAATATAAGAATAAAAGTCCATACATTATTTTTCTACCCTTCTTCTTTTTATATATGTACGTAAAAATTGGCAAAGTATAAATAAAACAAATTTATTATAAACGAAATAATGACAATGTGTACTATACTTTCAAAAGTTTTGATTCTAAATAAACTTTGGTTACTGCACACGAGAGGTATAAAAATTCTTGCATATTTATGTCAACGGTTGGCACTCCGTCACCTCTATATAAATTTATAAATTTTCTCACGTCACAGATACCTTTCGGAATTTTAATACAAGTAACTGGAAAAGTTTAATATTTTACCGTTGCACATTAAATCATAGGCGGATGTTAATTTTTTTAAAATGACCCCGATGTCAAAAATTTCAATAAATGTTAAACAGCATGTTAGTTATTTAGGAAGACATAAATATTATGTTGCAGTCGAGTGCGATGCTACATCGAATTTGCCATCTAGAAATGTGAAAACGTCGTATAGTTTCTGGCCTCGGGCTTGGTTGGCCTGGATGGTGAAGATGGCTGACAATCATTCAATGGTTCATCAATCAAGTTGTCAGAAATCAATAATATAATTATTTTGAATGGCAGTCTGATGATTTGCCATCTAATAAGAAACATTCCTTCAAACATCTTACTATAAGAAGTCGAAGTTGCAAATCTTGCAAATGAATACCAGTGAATATCCTATTTTATGATTTTACGCAACGAAAAATTACTTACTTTTAATTGAATCCTGTAAATTCTGCCTCAACTGGGTTCCATGATAAGCATTAGATTATCATTGTTACCTACGAGTAGTATAGAAGGTGATGTATGTATTTTTGGGTAAGGAATACATTGAGTAATGCTATTATGATGACTGTATGGAAAGTGATATGTTAGACTTCCGGATTGGTTTGTGACAGAGCGATGAGTGTTAGTTGTCCAAGATTATTGTTTTAGAAATCGGGCACAAAGACGTTAGCCTAGCTCAGGAAAAAAGGACGCACTACTTTTACTATTCACTAAATTATTTTATCAAATAAATCGAGTTATTTGGCATGAATTTAATCCCCATAGCAATCAATTTGTTATTAACTTTTTTATAAAACGAAAGCAATGAAAGAATCTTCAGTTTTTTATGCATTGTATGTGTTATGATTTGGCACGGTGTAACTTGATGAATACAAGAGGACGTTCCTCTACGCTGGAAATTAAACAAGTCATCTATCATTATTACTCGTGTGGTCCAACAAACGTTCGTTAGTAATTTCCGTACACATTCGAGTCAATATGTTAACTTTCTCTTAACCCAATTCACTTTTTCTTTTCTATTTTCGTTTTGTTACTATAAAGTTCTTTTTACATTTATCTATTTGACACATAAATTTTCATTATCAAATGTCTTTACGTGCTGTTGTTGTTTTTGAGGTCGTATTTGCATTAACAACTGGCATAGCTGTGTTTATTGGCTGCAGTTCCAATATTCTAAACGATCGTGTATCGGTCGCTATGGTCTCGCCACACCGACGGTCACGTAGCACCATTATCTTAGCCATAAATTTAAGCTACGATGCGGTTACCGTTACCGTGAAATAGACATTAAATTGTCGTATAAGATCTGTCGGGGGTCAAATGGGCCCTTTCCCTGTGTTCTTACAGGTTATTAGAAAGTGAGTTCTAATTTTCCACATAACTGAGTTAAGTGTGGTCTTTTATCAATGAGAGTCTTGTTTCCCTAGGTTGCATTGTTTGGATCATTTCTTCTGCATTTACTAATGTCTATTATATTTATATCATTAATCTAACATTATCATCTGGCCGTGATGATGTGATTTATAAACAGTGTCACTCTAACTTTATATAATACTAGCGAACCGCGTCGGCGTTGGACGGGTACGGGAAAATATCCTATCTTTTAATTTGGATGAAATTTCACATTGTGATCAAATTTCATTACAATCGGTTTAGTAGATTCGGAGTGTATTCCGGACAAACATCGTGACACGAGATTTTTATATGAGATTCTATAGAGAATCTATAGCACTCAGGGATAACATACCTTTCTAACAGTGAAAGAATTTTCAAAATCGGTTCAGTAGACCCAGGGATTTTCTCCCCTACAGCCTCACAAACTTTACCTCTTTATAATATTAGTTTTGAATACCAGTTCATTCCCGGCGTCGCCGGGGCGAATGCTATATCTCGAATAGATGCTTTAAGTATAATACCTCTGACATTGAATAATGTAGCTCTCTGCCAGTGAACAAATATTAAAATCGCTTTAATAGATTCCGAGTTTATGCATTACAAAAAATCCTTTTACTATCGATTAGAAGTTGATTTTAATAGCAAGCCATTTTAATACTGCTTATAAAATAGCAACCAGCTCTTTAGCCCTAACAAGTTATTTCCGTCACTAATCAGTTATTGTGCACATAACACGAGGTTATCTTAAATGCATAACATAAACATAATCAATAACCGCTTGAGGTGGGTGCAATGCCAACGTTATCATAATACCTGTCATCATCCATTAGAATCAGCTTCGGGGACGTGTGAACCGGCGCTTTTTCTCTACATACTTGACTTGCTGCAGTTTCTTTGTTAGATCCGTTAGGGTCATTACCGTCATTTGTACCTATACCTAAGTAGTCGTTGAGTCGTTTGTTTCCGTTACATAATGCATCTGAATAGAACTTCGTGGTCGGGTTATATATCGTTATGCATAGATACGGTGCATACTTACTGCACATGTCATTTTCCGTAGTATAGCTTTTAGCTTTTTGTATTTTGTCTGATCTGAATTGTTAGGAAATAATTTTAAACACACAAACATTTCCAAAGATATTTCCTTTACCTATTTATCCTCTTGCCAGTCAAAATCCTCTTCTATTCCTTCATCCTTTCATTATGGAAAGAAATGAATGGGAAGAAGAAGATGGGTAGAATTAGACCTCCAGCATCTTACTCATCAGACGCAATACAGAATACCTTCACGCGTGTCTTCCGTGAGACCGTGGTATACCATCGGTCGAGCCAGCTCATTCGTTGAACAGATGTTGTTGTTGAGAGCTCTAAAAACTTGAACGTAGTTTATTGTGCCATAGATAAAGTATAAACAATCCCTCTGTAATAATAGTATGGCGTTTATCTCTTATCCGCCATTACCGTAAGCAGCTACGCCTCCAGCAACATTGGTTCGTGCGTCGTCAATTTGTCTTGTGAATCGGCAAATTGGTGTAAACTGGGAAAATTGCATCGTCGAGTCTCTAGTGTTACTTTCTTTTGTAACTTTGTATGCCCTTGCTGTTAGTGAAAACGATCCATTCATTCTTATTTAAATGAAAGTGAAACGTTCATGACGGTACCGTGTATTAGATATGTACAAGATTGTATGATGTTCATAAATCATTATGGTCATTTTTTAAATATAATCTTTCTGTCGTGATTGATTGGATGAAATATATATTCTGTTTATGATTGCTATCACGGTGGTCTTAAAATAAGGTGGCTTTTGGTATAAGTTCTTGTGTAAAAATCTGATTAAAGTCTGTCTGTCGCTTCTTGTACAATAGAATATGTTACGATTATAATTTTTTTAACATTATATTGCATTACAGTTTACGAAAATTAACATTTATACCAATCTTTCTTGTGTTACTTCCAATTTACATTACATACCATAGGTACCTATTTCTTAATTAATTAATAGTTTACTTTTCTCTTTCCAGGACCGGCAAAGAGGCGACCATTATAAGCAAAGAAAAGGCAAAGGGAGCGCCCAGAACCCAAAATGTGACCACCGACCAATGAACCAAAACACCCAACGCACTCTTCAAATTCATGAGTCTGACAAGATTACATGATCAAGACCACTATTTATTATACATATTATTTAAAGAAAAAAAAAACGATTCTAGTCGCTGTAGTTCTTTTAAACACGAAGCAATTTAGACTTAAACATTATATACATGGAGTTGATTTTGAATTGACAACTGCTGAAGTACAAAGAGTAAAGGAAGATTGATAGACAGTACAAAACGAACTCGGGAATGCTAAGGTTGATTTAGCAGTAAATTGATTATTTTAGAGGTTCCCGAAGTAAAACGAAAAAAAAACAATATGTCTGCGAGTGAGTATATACATTTTTATAGCTTTTTGTTTTAATTAATAATTAGAAAATGTAATATATAAATAAAATAAAATTTAGAAAACATCGATTTTTTAAGGTTACTAATACATTTTGTACAGCATGACGAAGTATAAGTTAATATATATTGCTAGAATTTAGGCAATGTACAATTTCTGTACAGAATTCCTTGCACGCGTTGCATAAATATTATTGACTTTCATTTTTAAAATACCATTTTAGGACCTTACAGACAAAGCGTAACCTTAAAACATCTTACACCTACTAGTTAGTATAAATTTCATTTTATTTTTAGATATGTCGGGTTCATTCATGAACTTTTCACTTCCCTCGTAATACATACGTTTTATTAATCTTGTAGGTATTTTTGTGTTGACCTATGACGACGTGTAAAACAAAAGGTCAAAATCGCGATTTTTCTTCTACGTCAATCCCTCATTATCCGCATAACTGAGCACAATAGCATTGCATAACGTTGATAATTTAACGTCACGTAAACATTGCCTTCTATTGTCATCTTACGTTTACTGAGAAAAGTTCAGACGTAACACGGTCACGATCGTAACAAATCGTTTTAGATAAAAGTTAGTACAATATTTGACATAATTTTTTAGCCATTAAATAAATTATTTATATATTTAAATAATTATTAATATATTGCTAATATCGTGCCCGTCTCTCGGGTGAATTTCAATGTTCAAAGTAAATTATAAAAATATAGCTCATCATGTAACTTATAAATAATTTAATTAAATTCAATCATTTATTTCAAAGTTTAAACATTACAAACTTAATGTATGGATTATAATTCTTCATTTATCAATTGTTTTATAATAGCCGTTATATTCCACTTTTTAATCTATTTCTTGGAATAGACAAACATCATTATCAGGGTTAACAAATCTCGGAATACACTCGTACGGTAAATGCCTATTGATTGCTGTCATTCTTGGAACACAGGTTCATGTAAACATTCGTTGTCCTTTTTTATTGCGTGGACACCTTTGTAGGTATGATTCTTAGAAGGAATAACCAAAAAAATCAAGTTAAATATATCCTATTTAGATATTTTTATGGTAGGAGATGGCACAAGCGGGTCACCTGATATAAAGTTTACGGGTTACTTCTTCAGTCACATTTTACGACATATACCGTTCAAATAAGTATAATAACCACGTGTGTCGTGTTAGGGCCCAATAAATTGAATCCCTTGAAGATTGCTATTAGAATGTTTTATGTTATATTATTAGCGTGTGCCAATGAAAATTTCATACCTCTCTTATTTTATCTAAACATATTTTGAGTTAAAAAGCGTAAGGTTCCATTGCTCAGTAAGTTCACCAGCATGTTCCTTTAACTTGAACAGTAGCGTGTATTGTCTTTTAATCGCCGCTTGGGGATAATAACGATAGACTAGCTAATTAAGTGATTAATCGATTCAACTGGGTTTGCCTTGAATTGAAATTCATTGTATAATTTCCAAGTTTGCGTTACTTGCAACTTCGTTGAATTACTGCAAAGACGATGTTGAAGAAAGCATTCTGACCGGCCAAGTGCTCAATCACGTTAATCTTAAGCTATTACTACTTTGTTTATTAATTTAATAAATCTTCTTGTCAGTTAGTATGTGACTGTTTTAATGATGCATTGTAATTTTATGTTTTAATTGCAGGTTTCGAGCATTCGGCAATGAAGAGCAGTTTCTCGCTGTCGTCGTTGCGAAGCGCGGCCGCGCCGCCTAATGGACGTTGCGACCAACTCGAGCGGCCCTACCATAGTCTTACTAAGAAGAGGTTTGTTAAGTTTAACATAAAATCTGAGAAATAGTTTTACCTTAATATGGTCAAAACCTTATGCACCAAAAATACTACATATTTTAGACATGTGCTTTCTATATCGATACTAAAAACATCTTAGAAAAATATATATATAAAATAAATTTTTGCCCTTAAGAAATTGTAGTGAGAAAAGATTATTTTATTATTATTAGTTTATATGTTAGAAATTTAATCCTCTCTTATGTTTTAAAGTATATGTATGTTGTATATTTCAGGAAGGAGCCGTGTCGTGAGGCGTGGCGGCGCAGCTGGGGCTCCGCGGCGAGTGGCGGCAGCGCCGTTGACGATCTCTGGCCGCTGCTGCAGCACCACTACGACTACATCATGGATAACCAGATCATAGATAGCTGCAGGGTCAGCATATATGAGAAAATTAAATTTTTACATTTTTGAAGTGAAAACTTCTTCAGTCGCGTTATAGGATATTTGGTAGGGGAAAATCTCATAGGTTCGCGTGAACAAAATGCGCAAAATGCAACATGCGTCAGTAACATGCTTTTTTGAATTTGGAACAGTTTCAACGAAGTTTTCTTGATTTTATTTTGCTTGTATTCAATTTTTACTTTTATTGTTAAGATGCAAGAGTTTTTTTTTGTTGATTATTTATTTATTTTTGAAATATCCGTCGCACCTTCCCACCTGTTTTGAGTTGTCACTTCTATCGGCAGTCTTTATGACTGCCTATGTTTTTTTTGGCTCAACTGTAAATGTAACTTTCCTGAATGTATGAGTGTTTTTGGTAGCTGTGGCCGATTGACATTAACTGGACTGCTTGCTCTTTTGTGTCCCATTACAATAAAAAAAATCTTATGTGGTAATAATGTCGAACCTGACCAACTTTGGTCTGCCAGGGCCAATTTTCATAGCGATCCGTTGAACGAAATACACCGCAGCGCCATCTATTACCAAGATAAAAAAAGAACCAGCCAAGTGCGAGTCGGACTCGTACACGATGGTTTTTGGTACAAATCACGTTTGTTCTATGGGAGGCCGCTTAAATATTTATTTTAAATTTTTTAATATTTGTTGTTATCGCGGCAACAGAAAGACATCATCAGTCAAAATTAAAAAAAAAAAACCCGTTTTACCCTTTGCGTACGGAACCCTAAAAATGAAATTATAGATTTTTCTAAACGAGATGTTTTGTCCTACACAGTAATAAAACGAAGTAATCGTAACAATTTGTATGTTTTACTACTGATTAAATTAGAAGCTGGTATGTTTCTTAACACCTACTTGTGTTAAAAAACACATGATTATGTTTTACTAGACTTAAATTAAGTTGTTTTACTTTACTAAATACGATAGTATTCTTGTCACCTTGACCAGAAAAAGAGGCCATCCATTTTTGAATCAAAAAACAAACTGCCATGGATATCTATTCCATAACTCATGTGTTACCTAACTGTCGAACGCAAAACTCAGTTACACTTCAAAGCGCACTTTTCAAAGAGCTTATTTTGCTTCGTTCTTTACAACAATGTTTTTTTCCAGGAGGCAAACGGCGAGCTTCTGTCGCACAACTGGACGTCTCAGGGCGGACCTCGTTTGCTCAACCCAACATCGGGCGCCAACCGGCAGTGGTCGCTCAGCCAGCTGATAGCAGAGTTCACAGAACTCTGTCAGTGGCTGACGCACGTCCAGGAGGAGATATACTCTAGTCCTGAGAACTTATCCAGTAGGAAACTGAGAAAGGTATATAGATCAGACTTTGTTGGTTATAACGCATCGGTCATAAAATTATCGGCCGAA
>JWHW01027299.1:98950-118241 GCA_000931545.1 Papilio glaucus
CCGCCGCTTTATGCGATAACTAACCATCGCAACTGATATCGATTCCATTTCTTAAATACAACGAATAACCTTATAAATTCTCTCGCTTTTGATTAAATGTCTGCTTCGTATGGACAATAACATGGCGATTCTATAAAGTTCACTCTAGCCTATTATTAATGTTATTATCGAGTGGGGGTCATCTAAAGATGTCCTGTATTCTGGAGAAATTCCCAGGTTTATATGGGATGATGTCACTAAGACTATTCTTGCGTGCGATAGAACTTCGCATGTTCGTCCTTGTGTGACGAAATTATACTACTTGTTTTTATATCGTTCCAGTATTTGACCGTCTAAACTAAACTTTTCGTACGTCATCCAACGTGTTCCTATGCAAATGTTATGTCTTTTTAAAAACAATTGCTGTTATGGTCAACGTACATGTGTGACGTATGAGTGATATATGTACGAATCACTAGAAATGCCTTCGCTATCTCTTTGTAGACGCTAGCTTATGAAAACTATTCTGTTTATAGAACGCAAGCACGATCTTTGTGATACAAATCGTGCTTGCCCTCCTGTATACTTTGGACGGTATCTTTTTAAGATCTGTTCAATATAACAATGCTCTCATTTGAACAGCTGCAGAAAATATTAAGGTGTTGTTACCGAGAACAAGTGTATATCCATTCATTCAAATGGCCGAGTAACGGTGTTTTTTACCCCGTATCCGTCTATGATCTCACCGCAAAGTGTTTTTGCGCGTGAGATAAAGCCATTATTGTCGAAGAAATCTACCGTGAACGCGGCCAAGTCTCTGTTGATGTTGTGCTGATGTTGAAATATCTAGGAATATGTATGGCAAGTAGATATTAATCGGTTACTTAGTGAAACATTAGGGGTAAAGTAATCTAAAGTCCATATAGAAACAACAATATATCCGTATTCAGTTCATTTCATTACAACGCCTATTTTCTGAATATCAGTATAATGTATACTATATAATTTTACCTAAATTTACTGATTTTGTTTTCTTTCACCGTTTTTGGAGCAGTGGTGGCTCAGTGGTTTAGGCCCCGACTTACGTACTGTGTAGGTCGCGGGTTCGAATCCAGGCAGGCCCTTTACTTTGTGTTAATTTATTTTATCACCACTGCTCCAAAAACGGCGAAAGAAAACATCGTGAGGAAACCGGCATGTCTTAGAACTACTAAGAGTCGAAGACATATGACATCCACCAAGCCGCACTGGGCCAGCGTGGTGGATTACGGCCCCTTCCGTCTCTCGGAAAGGAGGCGTATGCCCCTGCAGTGGGGAACATTCTAGAAAAGGCTGAATTATTACTGATTTATTCGTATTTTTTATTATCTAAATTGGATTATTATAATGACGAACATGATAATCCTCATGGAATTAAGAAGGCGACAGGGTAAATTTATGTTGCGAATATGATTGGTAGTGTTTTTAGGACAACTCGTATTGACCAGATTCTTGACATGCCATGAAGGACGATATTAAGGGTAACTCTGAAAGATGATGTATGGGTATATGTTTTAAAAAATGATGTGATCGTAATCTCTTAGCTCTCTGGGTTACTGGCGTGACTGCTTTTCAACAGCTGAATTGCCATTGTCTAGCTTTCTTCAGACATTTCAATAAGCATTATTCTATTAACTGCGCAATCGAATTCGATCTAAAAGCCGCGATGTAGCAGCCAGGTACGAGGTGACAAGAGATTCAGTAAAGTTGAATAGTGGATTTGAACAACATTAGTTGTTTTACAACAACATGAAAGTCGTAGGAAATATATCTAAATATTTCATACGACAATTATGAAAGCCTCTCCGTATCATTGAAAATTGTGTTTTCATTGAATTTTTACGTTATTTATCTATAAATGTAAAGTTTGTCATGTTGCAATTCTGCAAGGCTGCAAGTTGCGAGGCCGCTTAGCGAGATATAGGCGAGCGTCGGTCAATAATTCTCCTGCGCGACGACGTGCGATACTATCGCGCCCTCTGGTAGCGCAGGGCTGCCGATAGCTTTGCTGCTCGAGAAATTTATTACACGAAAATAAATCGAGCGTATTTATAATCTATAATTGCACCTTCGTTATTTGAGTAAGTGGGCCGGAACGGATTTGTCGTGCGCACGCCGCTGCTTTAAGTGGCTTTTGTAAAGTTGTCGGTCGTATAAAAATGACATTTTAGTTTAGTTTAGTGTAGATGGACTTTTTATTATAAATCATCCATCTGATTTAGTTTTACAGGTACTAATCATACTATTCTCATTATACTCGTATTGGTCACTAAATTGAAGTCGATACATTTTAAACGCCTTTCTGTAGTGCCTTTAAACCTCTTCTAGGTTTGTTGTCCTATCCTATGTGATCATATTGTTTCTATACGGCCGTGGAGGTCGTACCTTACATACCATTCTAAATACTTTTTGTAAATAGTCATGATTCGTGCATTTGGGTACAGTGAATATTTTTTAAACAAAATGATAATTTGATAATTTTTTTAATTATGTCATTTAGGTATTTTCTTCAATATATTTCGAATTAAATATATACTGAGGTGTGATGAGTATAAAAGCTAATATAACATAACCAGAATTTTCTACTGAAGGTAGATTTTATGTACAGCAGAACTATCTATAAATACCAGAGTTGAACCAATGGTGCCATGTCCCTTTTAATGAATTAAGATAAATTTCCTATTGGTTTAGAACAAGTAGAACATTATCATTTGTTTTTTATTATGATCATGGGTTGTTAGTTAATCCAGTAACCAGTATCTATGTTTATAGCCGTCTTTACCGTAATCTACCTGCAAATTTAGAAAGTGAAGTCGAAAGCCGAGCGCGTAACATAAGATAATATGATGTGGCAAAAATTTCCCCACAATACCCGCCTGCGTAGCCTCTGGCAACACTGGCGAGTATAGCGCGGGAAAAGCTTAGGCCCTTATCGCGCCTCGCAAATAAATCTATTCTACCCACGGATGTTTTACCTAGATGTGGTTATTTACTCGAATATTAACCATTTTGTATGCAAATTTAGATATGTATCATATCAAGCCCCTTTTTGGGTTTTAAAACAGATTTTTAGAACAGATAATCCTTCCAACATCCCTTATTTCCAGTTTTATTTAGAACTCGTAATTATGTAATGGGCTTCCATTATTTAGTCATTGATCGCGTTTTAATGTAAACAATATAAACAACATTCTCGTGTTTTTCTTTTAGTTTTAATACAAAGTGATTGGCTTCGTTATATCAATCGCAAGTAATTCATCAAGCTTATACGATACGATAATCCTTTAAGATGCATGCCAATCAAGTCAATCAAAAAGTATCTTATAAAAGATAAACTTTGCTCAATATCGTACTTGTATATACGTAATACGTAGGTGAGTGTTAGTGCGTCATGACACTCACATATTTATAATCATAAATCTTGGACCAATACTAACTCTCAAATATTTGGAATATATTAAAATAAATAAAAAGATAAGTGCTATTAATATAATGGTGTCTTTCCTTCGCTATTAAATATCTCGTCATGGTTAATGTATTCGATACATAAATGAATTTAACCAATAAATATTTATAATTTCCTTCCGTTTATTTCAAATCCGTTCTTATGTATATTACATTGCTCGGTAGAGATGAAATCTATACTAGCAATAAATATATAAACCATTCGCAAGCTTTTAATTCCCAATTACCGGCGAATAGGACCATATCTTCATCCCGCGTCGGCAGCGGGGTGAGGGGTCAGGCGATACCTCGCTACCCATCACACGTTCACGGCTCAGACATTAACTCGTTCCCGAACACTTACTTGACTGTTTTCGCCAACATTTCTAGACTTTCACTTGGAGTTTGGCTAGAAAATCTATACGATTATTTCCATTTAAAATCACCTCTATTGTTGAGTTTCCCTTTCGATCTTTACTAATGTTTGCGCCTGTGTTTCTATTATATGTGATATCTCTCGCTAGTTGTAAGCCTTATACTATCACTACACAATACAATGTAAGTAAAAGATAATTCTGTATGAGTGTTCATAAAACCAATAAACTCATTAAAACTAAAAAGTTTAACAAAAACTAATTGTCACCCAGGTGACAGAACATATCTCTTGTGATATTAATAATCATTATTATCTATTGAGTTATTAGTAGCTAGTATGATAACTTTACCTGACTCCTGTGCTTGGATTCTGACATTGACGAGAGATTTTATTTCTCTATGGATTGTGATATAGCCCTGGCCACCTACTAAAATAAGCGAATTATAAAGATGCAATTTATAAAAGATATTTTTTAAACTAGTGGCTATGTTTTTCTCACTATTTATATCTATTATCCTGTTATTTTTAAGTTTATTTTCGATTTTATACGGTATTATGTGTTACGTTATTTCGAGTCTGTTCGTACTTAGCGTTATCTTCGATGCAGATTTGTTAGTGTTTTCACACCACCTTTGAACAGTATTATAATTACCGCGTTAGTTAAGTCTTCATTTCCAGTTTTCCTTCCCCGTCCGCCGGCATTTTGTTCTTGCAATTTAGTTCTTAAATAATTGGCATCGTTGGTTTGCATTTGTCAATTGGTCTGGGTGTCTGCATTGGTTCAGATAACATCGACACGACTATATTTGGTTTAATCGCTCTAATGGGTGTTTACTTACGTTGAACTATACTTTGAATTAAATTAATTAAACTTTCACACGCTTCTCGCCCGAATCTTTTAACATTTTATTATTTCCCGATGAATAAATTCCAGCGACTGTCGCTGAAAAATAATATTGTCTCATATTTTAACAGTTTACTTTTAAATAAGGTCTCTTTGACAAATTTACTCAGATAGTTTGGGATTGTAATTTATATCTGTTTTCAGCAAGATTGTAACGTCCTATGTATCACTTGGGGTAAGTCTAGCTAATCAGCGTAGTTCGAGCCCATATTTTAGAAAGGAAATTAGGAATCCTAAATCGGATTCTTACTCACTAAGTATAATGTCTTTTCTTTAAAAACGGTTAGGAGTCTGAAAATTATTCGTTAGTACTAGTAGTTAGTTAATATTTGAGAAAGGAACTATGTGTAAGTACGAACTTGAGAGGCTGAATAAATACATCGATCAAGCACAAACTTATTGATGATTAAAATAAAAGACAAAATATTGTTCCAACGTCGCCACCATATATACGTTAAGTGAGCTCTCTATGTCGCTAACAATAGTATTAATTGTAATAAAGGGAGTTTGTTGAAAGGGCACGATGATAAAGCTAATATCGTATTGCATATCGATCGGCTTTTGAATTATTTATTCAGCCGTTGCAACCATCTGGTTCCAAGCTTCGATTAACATTCCCTCTTTGCAGGATTTGAATTTTATATTATAATTTTTTTAGAGTATCTCCAGAAACAAAAAAATCGAATTACTAATATTTGAACAAGGTCCTCTCCTTTTTCTATGCAACAATTTTATTGTTAATTGATTTCAACAATATCATTGAATATATAGCTATTTTGTAAGTATTAAAGGTATTTATTGCGTAGTTTTACGTCTACCATTACGTTGCGCTATTGTGTAATATATAAATATTAACCCCGTATGTTGTGCCGCTTGATAAAGATACATTTCTATGACAACTAGATTATTGATGAAACAATACTATTAAACACTCAACCACGTGTGTGATGGGAAAATGGTTTATTTCAGAGCCCATGTCTTATAAATTTCAAATCTGCTTGAAAATGTACTGTTATTTTATGTTTAACAACTAAAATATTACTAAATTACATCAATTTTTGAGTCATCGTATGACCCAAAATTGATGTGAACAAAAGCATTACTTTTTATTTTCATTGTTTACCTTTTTAATTTGAGCGTTGAATTAATAATAGGTTATTTTAATTGTCTTATTATTGACTACTTAATTTCGGTGATATGAGAAACTTTTGAAAATGATAATAATTTGCCTATAATAGAGAATTTTCTAGATAATCGTATGTTTGTCTCAATTACTTACCATCTAGCCGCGATATGAAACATTAGTGTTAAACTGCGCGTTTAAGATTAACGTGAATAAATCGTTTTGATAGTCGGTAGTTGCGCGGTGGGCATTCTTACCTCCGTCGGGGCACGTATTAGCCGTTCCATAACTCAACTGACTGTGTTGCGCAACCGGCACGTGGGGTCCGGAAAGCTCCGGTAATAACCCTCACGATATAATTGATGTATAATTGTAAAATTTCAAGAAACAGAATGAAAATGTTGATTCTATCTATGGTAACATCCTGATGAATATTATGTATTTTGTCACGTTTATAGTAGCTTCACTGGTGAGTATGTTCTTTTCAATTCGATTTTCCCTCACTTCAAAACGTCAGATTAAATTGAAACGTTATATACTTATCAAAAGACAAAATAGTTTTATAGCTTACTTATGACGAGGAGCATCAGGATAAAAAATATATATTTAGGTTGCTTTGTTTTGCAATAAAATTTACTTTCAACAAACTATTTGTTTCCATGTATAATACAACAAACTCTTTCTGAAGCAAATATATACGGTGTACAATGGCACAATTATCACAATAAGAAGTTTTCTTGTTTACATTTATAATCTTACAATCAATAATTATTTTAAGTACCTGCTCATACAACTGCCTTATTATTTGGCCAAAAAATATTATCAAGGGATCCGGTATATTGGTACCAGATCCGATTAATGAGGCCGGATCCACCGTATCCGGTTTTCCGGATAGAAAAATATTTATTTTTACGAAATTTCAATATGGTTATTTCTGGTAATTTGTTTGCATTTTACAATGAAACGAATTAATAAATAAACACAATCTAAATTGATAATACTTGGACTTTTAAGTACTGTATTGTTCCGTTATGGCATCATTAGGACCTGGTCGAGGCAATGTGCTCACATATTCGTCTCTATCATCGACCTGTTTCCATTTCGCTGGACTGTCATTTTGTTGGCAATTTTCCGTTAGCACACTGCCATTATCAAGTGATGAGCTCACGCGTATGTCACCCGTTCTGCCTCGCCGCCGTCTGCACCAACCGTTAGATATAAGCTACTGGTAATCATGTATCGGTACACCTAAATGTGCACTTGTTAGAACAAAAATTAATCTATTTCTAGTTCAGAAACTAACCAGAATTAAACGTGGTTTGTTTATTGTTTGCAAGTGTGCAATTAAATCGTATTTGGCTGGCAAACAAAATCGAATTTTCTGTCATACTTTATCCATATACTGTCTCTAAACTGGTGTTTGAATTGATCCTTTTTTATCAAGCGAGGATTTACTACAGACTTATAACATAGATTGTAAATGCCAATTTGTTGAAACAAGCTTCGTCACTCCATAATATGAAAAATAAAGGATAATACTGATAATACATTTGTGCAATATATCCGTGCAAAAGAATATTTGAAAGTATCGGACTAGCATGGATTCATTACGTTAAATATTTCAATTATGTAATTTGCTATTCATAAATATGTTTATGAATAGCAAATTAATTTGGAAATTAGAATTTCTACCACTTTAGTCTATACTCAACCTCACAGTAAAAATCCATTCCAATGATAATTATTCGACCCACAAAATAAGGCCGGGTAGCTTTTATATGAAATACGTATTTAGTTTGGTAATGAGATTGTGACGCGATATTTATCGCGATCCATGTGCCATTTTGCTATTCATTTAAATGTTTATTTGCATCTCGCGCATTATTCTTTGACCTCGAGTCATCGCTTTCACACTCGGCTCGGGTGTAATCGTTTTCCACCTCGGCTTCAGGTGCTATTATTTTATCTGTTGCATTAACTTACAATGTGAAAACCTCCAACCTGTCATGACTTGTTATCATTTTTAACTTTACTGACGAAAGTCGCAGATTAATCTAAATAGTTCAGGAAATTTTACATATGTGGTTTCGACAAATGTAGTACTATGTTACGTATCGTTTTTACCGAGTGAAGCTTTAAATTTATCTTAGAAGTAAATCATTATACACTTGGTTTATGTACCCTAAAGCGAGTTGAACTCTTGTCAGAAAATTTCATAATTCCGCTACAAGCCGTTAATCGAATGAAATTTGTTGTTCCACCGCTTGCAGCTTACACCTGCACTGTTACATGATTTTCACTATCATAATAGTCGTATTTTGCTGTCCGTATGTTGAGTTATGGTACTTGTAATTTTGCCTCAGTTCCTATTAATGGCATGCTCATAGTATAGATATACTAGGTATTTGATTGCTTTAAATTTACAAATAAGGTCATACTTCTACAAATATAAACTCTTGGTTATTTCAAATTAATTATTATTTGAAATGTTGAATACTAATTTAAAGTTATTAAATTTTTGGAACATTATTTGTGAGGGGTTGGATAATAGATCAACAAGAACTATTTTCAAAAGATACGTGCTGTGGAGTAAATAATATTGCTTGTAATATTATTTAGGAAATAATATTTACAAATATTTACAAATTACTTAATCCCAATCGGTGGAGTTAACTATACTTATTTTTAAGTTAAACCTTTTATAGAAAGTACTTTTGTATGTATTTGTAGTTACAGAAAATATTGCTCATAGTATTATCTTTACGACTGCTACAAGAATCATTAGATTACATGAACAAACGATTTAAAGTTGATTATCTCATTACACGCTCCTAATCGTACACCTTCATTTGACTTAAGTTGCGCGCATGTTCACTTATAGTATCGGTCAGATGTATATAATATAGTATAGTTGCCAGTTCGTTCTTATGTGTAGTAGTAGTAGACATTTTTCGATTTCTGCGCTGAAAGTATTTTTATCTGTAATTTACTTTATCTGAAGTGTGCGCTGTAATTTCGATCACATCTCTTTAATTAGATAGCGACGTAAATGAAGGGCTTTGTTATCCAATACGCCACTGACTTCCTAGTTAATTATTCCATCATTCAATACGATCAAAGTGTTTATTACACTGCGTAATAATGTTATACTGTTACTTGTGCATAATTGGTATGTTTACTTTCGTTCGCCGTGTTTTCCTATTCAAATTATTTGTCTTGTGTAATCTGTATTTTATTAATACACCGTTTGCATGGCATTTCAATCTGATCAATGATATCATTCTGATTTCTGCCATGTCTCTGAGTCACCTCACGTGTTTTTAGTAACATCATCAGCAACAGCCGAAGATGGTTCGTTGAGAAATATCTATGATAGGTGTGATTCTAAAAGACCTATACAAATAACTTCTTTAACGTATTCCATAGCCAATATTTCTAGGCCGCGCTAGTCTGACATGATTCCATCCTGTCTCTCTTAGCTTACTAGTGTTTTATTGCGGTAAATATTTATTTTTGATATCTAAACAAAACAAAATGGACACCTAACAATCACGGCCAAATTCAGCTTCTTTATTTAAACTACAGATATATTGTTTCCAGTATTCAAAGAGAGTAGAGGAGAAAAAAGAAAATTTGCCAAAATCTGTGTCTTATCTCAACTCTAGGCTTCTCTAGGCTTTATATATAATCTCTAGGCTATCTTTGTGCGAATAGGTTACTATTACTAGTAAACCTATGTACAGTTTGTCGAAGATGCTTTGGTGGTGAAAAACCGGAGACTGTCTTCGTCTGTTTTGTGTACTTTGGGTCTTAGAAAACGGCCATTCAATTCAAAATGTGTTAATTGCTACATCATTCCTTAACGAGACATCAAGAGAGTCTTACTACTTTAACAGTATCGTAAATTATTGAGTGCCCTTAGTTTGAGGTCACTCAAAATGCTTGTGATACTTTGTTGCATAATTTTATTGCTTTATTCCGTTTTCATTTCGCTCACGTTACTTCATTCAATTGTATGTGCAGGACATTCGTCGCTGTGAGTTTTGGAGTTAAATGTTGTTTTATTGTTGTCTCACAATTGTAAAATTATTGAAATATGATAGAAAATTGTACTTGTTTATTATGAGAATGAAAGCTAATTAAAGACCCTGAAAAACAGAACAAACAAATACAATTTTGTACATCTGAAGGTCATTGCTAAACAGGCGGAAATCTTGATTCGTTGGTAGTCTGCACAAAGGCCCAGCCGTCATTACCTTTTCGCAATGTAATATAATAATAAAAAAAATCAAGAATTAACACTGGTTGAGTTGAAGTAAAGCTCAAGTGCGGTATCCCCCAAACCGCACGAGTTGACGTGTGGGGTCGTGGCCAAAGAACATTATGGAAACCATTAAGCGTGTTTTCCCCCTTGTCACTTTGGACGGCTTGCGCTGTTGCGAATTTGTGACATGGTCTCATTGCTTTGACGGGAGACAATGGGCGGGTTAGTATCTGGGTCACTTCCTAGCCGCAGCACCGGGGTTACGTGTTTCCTGGTTCACTGTTGATGTTACGTAGATTTCATAATCTTTATTCTTTATAACTTTGTTTTTTTGAAGGTTTATGTAATTTTCTTTTGAAACCCTGAATAACAAAAGTCGGTCTAACCTTAGTATCATTTATGAAATGTTACGGGCTTATTTGGTCTTTAACGTAAATTTTTATCACCACACATAGTATTTTTAAATGAAGTGACTTAAAATCTTCGTTCATTATGCGCAGAGTCAATCTCGTCTTACGCTGTTCTCATATTTCTATGTCAACCTCAGTAGCAGTAATGATGAAAGGCTGATAGATTTATCGTATGTATAAATTACGCGCAATGAAAAGCGATGGTAGTTGAAATTGGCACGTGATTATCACCTCATCGTGACGACACGCGACGCGGGGTGAGATAGAGTTTGAGGGCCAGCGTGCGCGACCCCTGCGACCCGCACGAGTAGACAAATTTCTACAAAACTGCCGCGTCGATAGGTTGACAATGTGTTTACGTTTTTATTATTGTCTGGATTACACATGCTTTGATATTCACAAAGATTAAACAAAAAATGGATCAAGACTTAGTAAATCTTATAACTTGACACTACACTAATGAAGTTTTTAATTGTTGTAGCTTGTACGATCCTAAGATGTAAGTCTGATTGATAAGAATATCCTTTTTTTACTATGAAATCATCTGCAGACCCTCTGTTTTTGTAAATGTTTATTGAGAGCGGACCACTTATATCATAAAGAAATTTTGCAATAAATAAATTAAAAAATACTCTAAAGCCTTAAGTTTTTATGAGACAATATTATGTCTTTAAAAGTATACATTCATTATGGTCACAAGAGTAATTTTGTTTTGTTCGATGTGGCGATTGGCGCTGCATGTCGTCAGGTGCACGTGAGATAGCGCCGTTTTACGTGAATCGTGGACAATTTTATAGTAATATGTTGCAATTAACGTGTTCTTAAGTAATGGAAGACAATTGAACTAAAGTTAAATCAGACATTGTTTTATTTATTTTGTTCTTTGTGGACGCACCTTTAGGTATTTGCAATGTGCAGTTCGCGAACTGATCTGGACGCACCCCAACGCTTGCTTTAAATAGGAAAATTATTCTATTTTCTTTATGTTGTCCATTCCTGCCTAGACCACGTTTCCGTCATCTCCGCCCCGTGGCCTGAGCTTTGATTTTCGCTAGGCCTTCCCGAGTGGTCTGAAGCAACCGATAATCGAGCGCAAAGTCGGTAACAGCGCTCACGAAGATAATCAGATCCGGACATCCTACACTCCGGCACTTTGTTACGGCATTACAGAAAATGAAACTGCGCCTGCAGAATTATGGGCGAGAACCTCTTATCTTTACGGCGATCACCTTGCGTATCTGCATAATACTTTCTTAACGATATCCAGGGCTCTTTATCGTGGTAATATTACTTGGTACTCCAGAACACGAGAAGAATGAATTGAAGGCATATTGAAAATCTAAATTGTTTATATTTTTTATAGTTTTTAAGCTTAAACATTTGATATTATTGGCGGCTTCTAAAGTATCAACAACCAATCAAGTTGGCACAAAAATAATAAATGCATACATTTTTGTTTGCGTATTCATTAGTGCGTAGCTTTTGTTCATTTAATTTGTTTCATGTTACACAACATTAGATGTCTGGATGTTTGGATTCGTGACGTGTTGGCGACGAAAGAAGTATAAGATAAAGAACCACTTTGCTATCCATCATCAGAAATCTATGAATGCTATCCCGAGAAGAGTGGAGTGCTAGTGAAACAAATTCTTCATTGTTAATTAAAATAATTTTTCATGTTTATGTCAATCATCTAAAGTTATATTATAATTGGGTGTATTTTTTATATATAAATAGCAATTATTGTATAATTTCAATTCTTTATTAAAATTCTAAATGCTATAACATGTTGAACAGATTTGGAATTTATTATAACATGGTGAGCGCGCCTTCTATACGTATCGTTTATGCAAAGTCATGGATGAATCTATTTTATTCATTTTTAGTACACATCACCTTTCTTAAGATTGTTATCACAGTTGATTTCGAAATTCACTTCCTTAACTTTAGATATCTTGGTGTAAATGTTAAGTGCACCGAGATTTACTCTGCTGAGAAATTATAATTTATTTCCGATTTACGAGACGGAAGATGTATCAACACTTGATTGATAAGTACGTTTGTTTATTTGGAACCTGAATGATGTGTTATCTGAATCTTTTATTTTCTTTACGCTTTGTTTTGTACGAAATCCATTATTTGGTTACGCAAGCGCGTAACTAGAAGATAGTATCGATAGAATTGTTGAAATGATTGTTCTTTGTTGCAGGTATGTATTGAGATCGACATCGTTTGTTACGGAATAAGGGCCGGCTCAATCGATAAAAGGTTCGTGTCGAATAAATTAACCGTTGATAATATTATGACTCAACAAATATAGTTTTAGTTATATAATCCTTTTTGTTGTACTTTGAAGATCGATATTGCTTTTTTTAAATAAGGAAGAAAAACGACCTTTACCCTTACCTTTTTCTTAAGTTCTAATGTACCATCTTTTTTCGTTTTTGTTAATGATCTTTTTTACCCACTTCTTCATATCTTTACAATATTTTATCTTTACAACCCGTATTATATCGATCGTCAAGAAATAAATGAATGATATGAAAGCATCTTTTCACTTCATACTTTCTCACCGGTTTTGGTTTCGTATAACGATGGGTGGGTTGGGTAATAAACGAGTGTTATCACGACAATTTCGTTCATTCCATCCAATGTTAAAATGATGCTTAAAGCGTTTCAGGTGTCAATATCAAAATTACTTTTACCGCTACTGTAAGGGCTTCATAAAATGATATTGTAATATTAAGAGTAGCAGATATGCCATTAGCGGTCGAAAAGTGGAGACTCTAAAGCATCCTAATTAGGACGCTTGTTCTATAGTTTACGTCCTATTTTAACATCTACGCTTTGGTGATAAGCATTAGCTGTTATCTTTTTTAACCGACTTCAAAAAGGAGGAGGTTATCAATTCGTGTGTATGTTTTTTTTTTTATGTTTGTTACCTCAGAACTCCGCTCCTGGTAAACCGATTTCGATGATTCTTTTTTTTTTCGAGAGCTTTTCTTTTTAATGCTTGTCGATTGGTCCCATTTTTTTAGTCAAGATTCGACCGGTAGTTTTTGAGTTATTCTTAATAATGCATAATATGACAACGTTGAATTTCACTTTCTTGGCTTACGTAGGCTAAACTATAGGACTTACATTAAAATGATGTATGAAATAATTGTAGCTCTTTATATAAGCTAAATAAAAGTCCGCGATGACATATATCTATCTTCTATAGTTGTCTCACAATAACCATTTTTATCTTAGGAAACATTAATTAAAACGCTCTCGATACTTACTACGCGATTATTCGTGTTCGGTATGATCCCTTTTCCATTTAAATGTCTTAGTTATCAAGAGAATTTAATGTAGATTATAATTGTTCCGTGAACTATATCATTCCGACCAATAGTTTAGAAGATATCAAAAGTTTAAACTACAAAGTAAGTATAAAATTCGCGCAAGTGATTTCAAAAGTCCCATATAAATCGAGAAAAATTTTTTTTAAACAAAAACAAAACCAACTTCAAAAAAACTATATTCAAAAACAAGAAATGCACTTGAAAGTATAAAATAATTTTACGCAATTAAACATAAGAATCAATTCTTAATCATATTTATTTTTGGAGTCGGTTGGCTAAGGAAATACCAATACACGAGGATACCTTAAGACAACATTTTACAAATGAACTTTATACTATACTAGTGACTTCGCCTGGGTACCACTAAATATGTTGATCCGATCGCTACCAAACACAGCTGAAATTAAAATTTAAAAGTATAAAATTATTTTATACTTTTGAATATAGTTGATAGTGATGTGATAAGTGACTGAATGACTATGAACATAAGTATCACATCGCGTGAGTTTTTGTACGCAAGGGATCGATATTATGTAGGACTGTGTACTAGTGCGTACCGACGCGTGACGGTGGATTTGTTCGATTCAGGTCAGATGAACGCGATATGTCGTTTGTTGAAACCCTCATGCGTAGCTTCAACAGATTTACCATGCACCATGTTTACTTTCGAGGTTAGTAGCATAACAATTGTTTTAAATACTTATCAAGATGACAGAACAAAGGCAAGGGACGGCAATGAATTCAGCCACATTAACTAGTAGACAATCGTGGATGTAAAATCATTTGAATTTCATTACACAAACTTTGACAGACTCTGCGTTTTTTGCAGTATTTGATCACTTCAATATATGTATAAATGATCCGTAGTAAATTATGCCTAATTGGCTGGTGTTTGTCTGATTGTCAGTATCGATATTCTTAAAATAACATTTAATTTCAATTGAATCAACCGCAATATATTCGTAAGAATCGTACCGTCGTATCAATAAAGATGTAATTACACCTATCTCTCGAAATGTTCGAATACCGATAATGGGCTTGTAATCGAAGAAGCCTCTCCTCGTTAAATTAAATAAATATAGTGACTTACAAATTATAAAGTAAACTGGCTTCTATTGACCCTTGTATCTCGAACCGACACGCCATGACACCGAATCGATCGGCGACGTTTGAATGAGCCTCAGTGTGTAGTACAAACGTTACGGGCGTGTGTGAAAGGCGGCCGTACAAGGGGGCGGTCCGCCCACGGCAGTCAAAGGTCTACGTATTTATCTGTTCGAAGATCAGTTGTTTCTGAAACTTGGCGGCGTTCCTTCTCATGCCTTTTAAGATGATGTTTACTTTATTGATTACGTAATATCAATTTCTAAACAAATTTCACTGCAGAGGATCGTTAACATGTGTGTAAAATAAATAGGTGAATAATACGTGCGTTCAATAAAATATTTTTATCTATAGTACAGTGTAGATTTTAGAATATTAAAGAAAATAAGCTAGAGGAGAGTGAAATGGAAATCAGTTTTCGTTGTTTATTTTGATGTCACTGTTAAATATCAATAAGCCCCAATAGCCTAACGCTTAACGATGCGGACTGGCGAGCATGAGCTCGTGGGTTCGACTATGGTCAAAAACCATATCCTAGCTCAAGCTTTTAAGCATAGGTGGAAAGCTTAAAAGAAATATTAGTAAATTATTTGAATAATATATTCTCTATCGCTCTCTTGCCTAAAAAAGATCGGTCCCCTGCCATCCATTGGACTCCCGCAACCTTGATCAGATCATCGGTTCATCTTGTGGGAGGCTTACCAACGCTGTTTCGACCTGTACGTGTTTAACAATGACAAATTTAATAAAAAAGAAAAACCATTACGTATTATTGAGCCCGATTACATAACAAACCAACTAAAGAAAAAGACAAAAGTGTTTTGATTTAGCAAGCCTCTCGTGGACTTACCGAAATCTATTGTTTTTAACTATGACGACAATCTTTTGTCTTTGATAAAGTTTACCTGTTCAAGTAATTACCCGTTTGAATTAAACAATGTGAGAGATGTTATTGTGTACAAACATTCATTGTTACAAACAGAAGTAATGCTTTGAACTGTTTCAAAAGTTTATTAGCGGTAAGTTTTAATTTGTGAAATTCAGTTATAAATTATATACTACGATGTTAGTATGCTATTAGCAAACTTATGTTAAATGGGTCAAGTTAAGCATAGTCTAATGAAATAATATATTTAAAATAATATTTGTGTTCGTGTGTCTGTGTCGTTAATTTCATGTGTTATCGCTTATAATTTAGTTTTGTGATACAGACGGAATAAGTTAATGTATACGTGGAATATGTTTTCAAATTGTGAGCTTTGCTTATAATTAGCGTAGTAAGTTTTTTAGGTTTAACTTATTCATTGTCTACTTCTGCATAAACGGACTATCGACAGAATCGGCTGTTGTTGCATAAGTCCTGCACTTACCAAACCTCGTCAAGCGCAGTGGTTATTTATCGGATAATCTTAAATTTACGTCCAGAGCGCCCTATATCCGCCAAGAGCTAACAGCTGTCAAATGGATAATTGGGTTTTATTTTTACCTTAACAGCACCAAACAATACACTCGTCGAAACAAGATTTTATTTAGGTTAATTAAAAATAGGAGTAGCACTGCTGAATTTTATAACATTATCAAATATGTATTAGATAGTGTTGAATTCATCACAGGTCACACCTTACCGTGAAATTCTACGTAAACTAGTTTGTGATCGTTTCCGCGCTAAGACATCGACCTGTCGTCTAATTCAGTAACAGGATGCGAGGCATCAGGTAATGCGGCTCGAAATACTTTTGGGGTTCTTAACTTTGGCCTCGTGCAAGTTATTGTGGTGGGTGGAGTGTAGGTGTCGTTGCAACAGCGCCCGATGCGCCCGTCTATCACGGAAATGAATTTACGACTTACCTTTGTCTAGCTGCGTTCAATGTTTTGTAACAGTTGATTGTTCTATTAAGAGTTCTGTTACTATCTCTTTTATCATTCGCATTCATTAAACGGCTTAAGAACTGATTTGATTTACTACCTTTTGAGCTTACATTCTTAAAAATATTAATGTCTATTGTATTATGACTATTGTCTCGGTTTTATATACTGCGCTCTCGTGTAAACTCTTTGCGTATAAATATTTTAAGCAGCAACTCTCAAATCAATGGTAACTGGGAAATGTATGTATCTTATCACCTATAGTACCTACCTTAATACCTATAAATTATTATCTCTTTACAGATATATATTTTTACTTAGATTTCGGACGTTTACCGATTAATTTTAGTATTTTGCAAATAAAGTTCAGCTTTGTGTATGTTAAATTCAGCAGTTTTCAAACGAAATTTCGACGTTTCCGTGTCAATTTGATAGGTAAGAATTTTATTTGAGAAATGAATTTGATCTGCAATGATCCGACTTTGAAATTATGTATGTGTCTTTATGAATTTGCCAAACCAAAATTAAACAACTTAAACCTTCTTATGATGAAAGATAGGAAGCGAGAAGCGGCTCTCCTGATGTTTAATGACCACTACTACCCATCAACATCCGAAACAATCCAAAGAGTAACGAATTCGTTGCCAGCCTAGAAGAAGAAAAAAGTGGGGGTAGATAAAAAGTAGGGGAAGAGTACAGTAGTTAGTAGACTTTATAGGTACAAACACTTCTATTTTACACTTTCATTCACTGCGGTGGTGGTCCTTTCATGGTCAGATGCTGCATCCGCAGGCTCTCTACCAAGGTATTTTTAAATCTAAAATATTGCTGGAGTGTGAAAAGAAAATGACCATACTGATAGTGCGAGACGCACCAGCGGCGCCAAACTACACGGAAGTGCACGCAGCGCTACACACCGGGAAGCGGTGCAGTAATTGTAACCTGATACAAGTGAACAGATAACGCGCGTTGCGCTAGGAAGGATAGTTGTCTGGACTAACGCACTATAATCATTGATATCACTGGGCGTACTAAAAACACGAAAGGGTGCTTTGCTATTATCTATGTTAAGAAATTTGCCCCTTACGTTGGGAACTTACATATTTTTTTGCAGAAGCGGAAAAATCTAGCATTTTTTTGAGCGTTGAATGATTTGTAAGATTACAAGTCTACATCATTGCATAAATTTAGAAAGCTACGAAGATTTCGTCCAATGTTTAATGACAATGCGCATATCTAATTAAATAACGTAAAGTGTTCTCGCCGTAATGATAAAATCTTTTAAATTTGCTCGAACAATACTTACGTAACTTTTGGTTTATGTCTTACAAACACAACACAACACAAAAAAAAACTTTCGCGTCAGACAACTTAAACAAGTAATGCTTGATGGATTTTATCATAATAACCTTTATACAATTATATCTCTAGTTACGTGTATAACGATTTTCCTATTTAAAGCTCATGCGCGTTTCAAACTTTAATGTCGGGGGGCTTTTAAATAAATTTTCCCCCAAAAGTATTATACCTAACGTTCAAACAAGTGTACGTCGTATGTATCTAAGAAAGGAATGTAATGAATATCTATCGAGCTTCGTACAATACTAGGTTAACCTTCTTTAAAATGATGTGTTGATAATGATGAATATGAAGGAAAATGATAGATTCTATATTCCTACACAACATTATACACAGTCTCATTGATTCTCCCACAATTATTTCCCTGATATATGTAGTGGTACCAAAATCTAGACGTAGGCGTTATCAAGCCTTCTCCATTCCTAGATGTAGAACTAATGTTGGGAAATTTTCTGAAATAAATAGATGCATGGAAACATTCTATAAGTACTTATATAGACATTTTCCACCTTAACACTCTGTTCAAGCGCAAGTTATTAGATTTTTACCAAAATTGCTAAATTGCTATTATTATTCTTGTAAAATTATTTAAACTTTCGTGAGACATATTTTAACACACTAATTAAAACGGCTTTACTCACGCGTGGTTCGGTGTATGTACCGACTAGTTTCGAGCCCTTCGGGGGCTCTTCCTCAGGGTGAATGGGGCTGGCATAAGTTCGCGGTCGCGGCGCGCCTCGCACTGAAGGCTCCCCGAAGGGCTCGAAACTAGTCGGTACATATACCGAACCACGCGTGAGTAAAGCCGTTTTAATTAGTTTGTTATTATTCTTATTTTTTGTGTATTTTATTAATAATATTGTTCTGTCTATTACTAGTTTTAGCTTGTTTAATTATTGTTTTTTTGCTTTAGTTGTAATTTTAATCTAATTTTGTTTAATCTAAAATTTGTTTAAAATTAGCAACACAAACACGTAGGGGATATACTTCTTAATTATGTGTCTTTGAATGTGATAGTGATTATACTGCTGGTGTGTCTAAAATAAATAAATAAATAATATGAATAAGAATAATTG
>JWHW01027299.1:121029-135059 GCA_000931545.1 Papilio glaucus
AAAATAGTTTGGTTTGAATACAATTTCTCAACAGATTGCAATACCGCTAGTGAGATTATAAACTTTGGTTACAATTTTATGATGATAAATATCAAAAGCATTGCGTACGTCACTTCCTATATGTGTCATGTTATTGGATAAAGTAATAAAATTCTCACCGGAATAATTCCACGTTTGAAACAATAGCAGTATTATTGGTTATATATATTTTTTTAGTTTTGTTTACTAAAATGATTCAATTTATTTGGCTAGGTTACTTAAAAACTACTCAAAATTATCTAAGGCTTCTATAGGCATGTAGATGTAATTATTTTTTTAAGATATCTAAATGTAAATATGTTTTATACGGTCAATTAACAGCAGCTCAACCGTAGCAAAACTTACTTTTCATGTTATTCTGTGAAATAAGGTTAGTTTATATTGTTGTTTCAATCAATATACTGTGAATCTCGCCAGTTTGAATTTACGATTATATACGTCGCATACGTTATGTTTCGTATACGTGTAGTTTTAAGGTATTCAGTACTTATTTATATTTGTTGCATCTAAAGTTGTATTGAGTAAAAAATTCTTTAAATAAACTCATTGTAATATAACTTATAGAAGCGGTTGTGTAACAGTGGTTTTGAGTTTTCTTTTAAAACTTTCTTGTAATTGAGTAACGTCTAGTCATGCGCAACAGTATCTGTTTATTATTTACCTTTTTTACTTTTAAATTTACAATAAATCTGGATTTCTTCATAATGTTTAAATTTTGAATAGATTTGATACAAATAGAATAAATAACAGCTCGCGTGCCTGATCCTGATGGGTAGGTAGAGATTACGACTTCCAAAAATGTTCTATATACTTATATATTATTGTAGGTATTAAAGCGTCAAGCTGGTATTAAAAAAGTCCTGGAAGTTAGAAGATAATTCAACTATTACTCCGATGGTCATAGATTTTGTTCCTAGTCGCCGCCAAATTTTGTATTTTACAACAATTACAAATCTTCGATGGTCTGGTCTTGCCTGTGTAAGTTGATTGTATCGCTCCTGTCACTTTTGAGACCAAATAAATTCGGGGAAAAGTAAAGATATACAAGACGTTAATTTTACCACTCCTACCTTCTTACGTATCTTCGGCACAGTACGCTTAAAATTGTTTGATATTATGTCTTTCTGTTTTTAATATTTCTTTATTTTTAAGCTTTCTTAATAAATTGGAAAATACAAAAATCGTACATTAATGATTTTGGTTACTTTTAAGCAATTTGAAAGTCATGTTACGGAGATATGATAGATATATCTCTTTAGATAGCGGCCAAATTCAGGTCAGATCGGATCTTGGATGGGCAAGCCATTGTATGAGGGCGTGTTGTGAAACCTTTTGAAACGTGAGAAAAACAACTATTTTAAGTGACCAATAACGTAAAATTATCTTAAAGCTAAAAGATGGAAACTAGATTACGTTAAAAGAATATCATTTTATGTGGGAGGTTTTTACAGCTTATAACTCAAAAATGATTGGTCGTGGTTCTTTTATATTACCACGTGAAGATCCAATAGTTTAACACCCTAAACCTTTCACATACTAAAAACTCGACTTCGTAGTATTTCTTGTACAAATATTATTTTGTATTGTATCACACTTGAGTCACGGCCGATAATTCAAATAGAATCGTAAGGCATTCTGATTTCGGCGACAACAGAAACTTAAGAAAATAAAAGTCCTGCAAAACTAAATGCACCGAAAAAAGTTATCATTCCATTCCTCTCAGGCTTAATGCTTCGAAACTATTCACGTTGCTGTAAATTTTTATCCTTCGATAAGACATCAACAACGCGTGAGTTGTATGCTTGTCTCTTTCACGTACATTACGGTGAGGGAAATTGAGGGAGATGGAAGAGGTAGGGCGCCCGCGTGGCCGTTGGTGGCGCTCGGTTCTAAACGAAACGGAACAGTTTGCGAGTCGCCGGCACCGCGCATGGCCGATTGAAGCAGACAGTCTGTTACGCTCAATTTCGTGAAATTATTTAAACTTTTGAAAACTGTTGTTTTACATAATCTTATCAATATTATAGTGCCTTATTAATGGATGTGATAGTGTATGCATGGATTAACTGCTCCAAACGACTGAACTTAGAAGCAAAGTGACCGTGTGTGAATTTTATTTGTTTTGGCGTTGCATTTTGTGTCCTTTCGGTATATACTGAAATTAAGGTTTCTTTTAGACGTCGCTGTGGGGCTTTGTTGGTGCACTTTTATCCCCGTATATTGGCACGAGCCCTTAATAATAATAGTGCACCGAAACCAGTTTGCGCGTGCGGTTTGTTCCTTCTCGTTTGTCCTCCGTCTCGTATGCGGGCTCTTTTCTTCACAACTAAATGTTACAACTGTATGTATCGCCGTCTGGTCATCATTTATTGACGTCATCACAGACTTACCTAAATATGTAACACCTCGATATTTTTAAACGCTTATCTTTAAATTCAATATAATCGTCGATAGCTAGACCGATTTTCCTTGACCCTACAATGCGGTCTGAGACTTACTGACTTTCAATTTCGAGGTTAATCAAATCCCGCGCCTTCTTACATGTATTCAGTTGCTATCCTTTTATGACTTGTAATTTAAACTGCGAAAGATGATTTTATTTTTATTTTATGCTTGTTTTATAACCGTCACTGTAGCCGCAAGACTTACTCACCGCACTCTATAAAAACCCGTCAAGTGGTCGCGGGGATCCTATTGACGCCACTTACCGCTCGTCGTTCCTTATAATTGCATTTGAAATGATCTTTCCTACACTACGCTACACTTTTTAAAATCAAATCGTTGATCATTCCAGCCTCGTGCGCTGCTCTCGTTAAGTCGATTCTTTCGTGAATTCGCCTGTTTTCTTGCCACTTGTTGCACGCTCCGTTTACCTTCTGAAACGTGACTTCATCGCTATATTTTTTTGCTACGGCGCGCTTGAATTCTCTTATCCAACTGAAAATCACAATCAAGTTTCCAATTGCCCAATTTGTATCCGATATTACGTTTTTGTCACTATCCAATTATTATACTGATGTTGACGTAAAGGTGGTCTAATTTTAAAGTTAAACTTTTAACGAATGGCAGACTTCCAAGATCAGACGATATGTAAATTAATACGTTCCGTGAAAGAAAGCGAAAATTGAGGTTGTTCGAGCTCTTGCGAGATTGTCTGATGATACGAAATGATCTACTTTATACGTGGTTAACGTTACCAACTACCAGTATACCAGCCAGTAACAATGCTAACCACCAAGGGACCAGCAGCTGCTCTGTTAAATTAAATAACCGTTCATTATGTAGCGGCTTCCATGAATCATACGTGCTAAAATTTGTAGGAGTGCTAATGGCACGTTGTAACGCTATGGATTCTGAATGTTTGAAAATATTATTTCTGCTATAGCTTTACGTATTTTAAAGCTTGATTATTTGAATTTGACATAATATATTTTGTAAAATAATTATTATATGCACTTTTTTATATGACGCTATATAAAGATATTGTTTATGTTACTACTGTAAACAAAATAAATATGATTTTAGGATGCATACAAGTTTTAAATATAATGTAAACTCTTATTTGATTCGGCCAGACAAGGGTAATAATACACATAATGATGTATGAGGAAATGTATTTGTTAGATGTTAAATTTCAGACAGTTTATCAGTTCTTTTAGCTTATATTTGTTTCTGTGACACATAAAAGACACCCGCATTTGTATTACACATACTAAGGAACTACACGTTAATTGTTTAAGCATGTTTTGAGTTTCCGTTATTGAATTTAAAGGGCGTTAGTTTCGCACGTTTTTGTTAAGTTTGCATGTATTAAAACTTAAGGCCATATACCGAAAGGACGCAACGTTCGTTTGCAGACGAACTATAGAATAAATCATAAGTGATATAACAAGTGCTCTTAAGCTAAATTTAAGTACAAAGTACGATTGATATACAAGTTTATTTTCATATACTATATTATAAATTATGTTGGCAACACCATCAACATAGCTGCTATAAGTGCTCATTCTACGTTCTTTCAAGATGATACATTGCATTAGGTAAGTAAATGAATAATTTCCATGATTTATTGACATTTTACATGATATCTTGTACTTTTTTAATTGTCAAATGTAGTTTTGTCATCTACACATTTTAGTAAAAACAATTGTATTTTGTTTATAATATCTTTGTTTATGTTTAAAAGGAATGATTAAACTTTAGAGATTTTATGGAAACCTATAAACAAAAACAAAATCAATTTTACGACCACGTTTAATGACCAGCTTTCTCAAAAACCTCTAAGAATATTTTTAGTCATTTACGCATACCCGGTCGGGGGCTTTAATTAATTGGTAAAAAAAAGTGGAACGCCAGCCGTAGCCAAGTTACCAGCGGCTTTAAATGATTCTTTCGGTTGCTATTAAGTGAAACGTTAGTTTAACAACGCCAATTATATTGTAAAATTCATCATGCGAGCGCCTCTTAACTGCACTTGTAACAATATTTATCATTTAAACTAGAGACTGAATAGGTTTTATTTGAGAGAATTAAACCTTGTTAATAAGTCACTCACACCATTACAATCTAAGACTAAATTACTTGATAAACTCGTAGCTTTGCCTTGGACAAATATGAAAACAAAATAAAAACCATATAACATGTGTTAGAGAGACAAACATACTTGATAGTTTTAGATGTTGCTTATGTCGTGTCTTTTAAGAAAACCAAGACACTATGGTGGCTACATTCACTTATTGATACTTCATGTTACTTAGATCTATGAATTAATTAGCCGTATAAATGCTTTATCGTGATTACTATCAATTCAAATTCATTTTCCATGTTTTCATTAGTGATTTCACTTCTGGGAAATTCATATCGCTAAGCTACAAATAAATTCTACCATAAAACCATGCTGCAGTAAAATCATTCATTTAACAGTTGATAGCCTCAATGCGTAGCAGTTAACGTTGATACATGGGCTAGTTTCACGGTTTTACCTGATGAATTTCATTCATTAGCATCAGACCCCCATAGTCAAAATAATAAGTACAACGATGACAACTGACAGTGCGATTATCATCATTCATCGCATCATAATATTAGTTATGAAAGTCCGGAGAATAATACGAATCGAAACCATCAAATCCCCTTCAAGTCGTTTAGCTCACAAGAGGTCGCAATTGAACGGACATATTATGCATGCACATACACACATACGCTCGAGAACCATTTCTTCTAAGTCAGTCGGGTAATAAAATACGTAACGCCGACGAAAAAACAAACAAAAAAGCATTATTACTGTGTTCTTATTGTATTCAATTAACGAATTTATACTCCTCTTCCTAGTATGTACGTTACGTTTGGCTTTTATGGAATAGTTAATTAAGTTACTGATAGTATTGCTTACGATTACAAAATAATGTTACATCAATGAAAATATAGAGCGATACGATTCCTTAAAGTTTTAATCGTTCCTTAGATGATTATAATCTTGTTACTTTAGGACTTGTTGACTTGACTTGGACAGTTTTCAAAACTAGTTAGAACACAATAATGTGCGGAATTCGGTACGTCCGACTTTCCGAACTTCATGCTCTACTTACGACACAAATTTTCATATTTATTTAATGCGCTATCTGCTTAGAACTTGACTATTTTCATCTGTATATCTGTGACCGCTCTCAGTCTGGGACTCTTAGTACCGAAAAAGTATTAACAAACAATAAAGCTGGTTTTCATTTGTCCTTGCATATCGCAGATAAGTTTCGTTGTGTTCATTTCTGTGACACTGAAAAGCAAATTATAGCTAAAGAAAGTGTAAACTCTTCAAATCTTATTAATCTGAGATTACCGTTACACGTTGCAGTCGCTTGATATCCGGATTAGGTCAGTTTTTGTGTGCGCTACGTACACGACGGTGATTTCTTTGTTGGGTAACCATGTTTGTGCAATATATTTAACTTACGGGACAAAACTATACAGATGTGGTATCAGCACTTAAGTAAAACTTATCGAAACAATTTCAACCGCCGCCGTCGGTCTTCGTTATATCTGCTTGTCTTTTGTTTGCTTTTCCATCATGATCGTATCGAAATTTCCATTACCGACAATTAGCTTATTCTGTAACAACCAGACACTTGAAAGTAATACAATTCGCATTGACTCAATGTATTTTCCCTTTATTCAACTTATCAATATCTATGTATTCAGGAAAATCAAGAACACATGATGTATTCTTAAATTTTCATACAATAATAACTCTTAAAGACGTTTCACATTTAGCTGTAAGTATGCACCCGCCTCTAGCTGGAATGAAACGGTAAACGGGCCTGCGGTTTGTAGAAGAAAACCACAGTGACACGTTAGAATTGACACCTTTCCTGCTATCGCAAATGTATAATTCCTCGTCGTAAAGACCAGTAACATGACATATAAGTTAACTCTCTACTTGTCTATCAATTGGTATCATTATCTATGCATATACTTACTTATACGTTTACGTTACTTATATGTTTACAGAAAACATCACATTTCGTTTTATTCAAGAAACTAAAGAATCAGTTAAAGAAAAACACTTGAATTACTTCTTGAAATTACAAAACTGTATAAGTCGTACTTGTACAAGTTTAAGGTGGGAATATGAGATTAATAATAACTGATTTATTTCATATGGTTACTTGCTAAAAATCCTATTGCCTAATGGTTCTTTAATTAATGTTCAATTATTAGATGAAATATATAAATAATTTAATGAATCTTTGCCAATGAACATGATAATCATTTATCATCGTATTAGTTAAACCTTAATATGAGGACCTGTTTGGTTACCAAATTACATAATTCAGGGCGAATAATCAACTATGATATATTTCAATTCATCGACTATATATAGTACGTGTTCACGGTCAATGTACGCGATAACCTCTTTATCATGCCCAAATATAACTTCAGTTAGTGGCTCGTGGGCGAACGTAAACAAAGAATCTACTGTCATTAATCAACTTCGCGGAAGAGATAGTGACTTTACTTTGTATTATCTCTTACGATTGAGTTTCGCTTTTATTTTCTATGTGTATACAGCTTAGGCTGAAGTGGCTGAGTATGTCGAGATGTGATTACCACCGCCACTGACTTTTGTACTAACAGTGGCTGCTAAAGCTCAGTCTGTAACAAAAAGTCGTGGTAGCATAATTATAGATTATATAAAAAGTGAAAGAACAGTAGGAGAAACATGCAGGGGCTTTTCACTTCAATCTTATTTGAGTGAGATTCTTCCCTTCGCCTTCTTCTTTAACCATTGAAATAAGGAAAGCGAGGAGCAGACCCTGATATTTATTTTTCTTACCATTTTGAAGGTTGTTTGAACGTTTGTCTGAACCAAGAAGCAGTTATAACGAAAGAAAAAATATATATAAAATATCTGGTTATTGGGAAAACACCTAAATATTTATGTACTATTTTGTTTTTTATACAAAAGAACTTTCTTTTTAGCAGAAATCGTAACAGTTAAATTTAAGTAAACCAGACTTTATTATTATTAATAAATAACTCTTCGGTAGGATTACATGAGAACTCATAACAGACAATGACGCAGATCGCTTGGATGAGGCAAGCTTCGAATGATCACTGGCATTACAGCCGCCTGCCGATGCCTCATCCGAGATATAATTGTAGCACACGCAACGCATTGTGAAACGTCTATCGCTGATGGGCGTATTGACAATTTGTAGTGTATTGTAGTGGTATCTGTGTATGGGGAAATCATAAATACCTCGCTTAGACATTATCAAGCATTAGACCACCTGTGCTGTGAAAATTTATTTTCTGAATGTTAGCAAAACTATCAACAGCTGCAACAGCGAAACATTATTAATTCTACCAAGTAGCTACATATTATATACTATTGACATGTTAATGTGATTCTGTTCCCTGTCTACTCTCGTTGGGTAACCATAATGGTAGTAATACTTGTTTACATAAAGTTGTTTCTCGTGAGAACGAAAAAATATTTTTTGAATTTAAAGCATTTGTCGTTGCAATAGCTCTGAAAGAAAGTTACGAAGTACAAATAAAAAAAGGCTACAATTACGAGTATGTTGTAAATCGCGTGATCGAGAGCAATAAATTTAAGTGTCTAATCCGTCAAAGAATAAGTTTCCCAAATTGATCGCTCCTCACAAAACTTACAACTGCACGTGAGATGATCATTAAATAACATTTAGAAAGAAATAGGGTTTGTTGCATTCAAAGTACGCATTTGATCACAGTAACACCCGACCGGCAACTATCATATCGTCATGTTAGTACTGTAGGGATTGATTGTTCTATCCCCTTTTCATCAAAGGATATCTTGAAAGGGAACCCCTTTCTTCGTTCCCGGTGCTCTTTTGTAGCCACGTCCTGCGCATTTTTATGTAACAAAGAGTATATTGATATAATATGCATTTACTAAACTGTTGCATAAGACTGGAATGTTTACTTTTGATTTATACGCCTTTAATTCATCATAACGATCAATTCTATTCTCTCATCCGTATGCAAACTATTGAATCCAGAACCATAAGATGAAATAAATAAGTATTTATTCCTTGGAATGTTACCAATTTATTAATTTTTAACTTCATTATTTTTACTTATTGTCAACCCAAACACATTGCATGATGAACATAGTTTTACAAGGATCTTTAAGATTTTCATTAATTAACCACCTGCTCGAGGAATGGTATACTGCTCCTAGCTGGATGAGCTAGGAATATCGAATTATGTTTTCAACGCTATAAAATTTACTGAAGTTGAATCAAGTTCTCTTCCGGGGGATATTAGAGCAACTCCAATTAGTGCCACCTGATCTATAAAAAAACAGTCACGGGCCGACAATGCAGCGGTGTCTTCTATTTCGGTCTAGCGTCATTTCAATACGGTGTTCATTTACTCGTAAATCCGTCTTGTCTACGTTACAGTCGATAGGGCGACTACTGACAACTTAATAGTTCCCCATGTTGCCTCAGACACATTATTCTCGTTTCCTGTCTCTTACTAATGGTTATACATTTGTTTTCCTTTTGCCAATAACTTGTTGCTGTACATGTTTCTTAAGGATGTATAATAGTTGAAAACGAAAAAGTCCATAAAAATAGGCTTTGTTTCGTCCTCCTCTAACTGGAGTTTTTGTCAATTGCTCAAATTTGTGAACGACAGTACTGGTTTTTTCGCAGCTGTGACCTTATTAGAACGTTAAGTGATCTTAAGTCTTTGATTTCACATTTAATTAATTTCACATTCGGCATAAATCGATAATATGTATGATAATAGTATAAAATTATAGAAGCATGGTTGATAATATTCCATAATGTTTAAATCTAAACCCACCAGTTGCTAAAACGAACTAGTTATTGAATAACAAGCGAACCCACGAACAACAATCAAAGCAACCTTATCCAATACAAATTGGATAATGAGCGTTCAGAGTTGCGCCTTGTCACTGGATTGCATCGATCTGAGGCTATCTGTCGATTGCAGAGTGTTCCGATGTGCCGGGAGCGAAACACTATGATTCAATTGATGATTTAATAATGTCGAGAAAGTCCCGATAAGTTTTGCATTGGCTGTACAAGAACGCTCGTAAATTTGAGTGAAAATACTTGAAAATTCACGTCAATTGCCAAGTCCTTATTCATAACAGTATTTGACCGGCGGGCACGATCATTGTAGGTCAATTGAAATTTTGTTGCATGATCATAGAGCGGAAAACTGTGTTTTTGTGGGCGTTATATCGCGTAGAACTTTCTATGGTTTTGTTGACAAAATTATTGAAACTTAAAATAATACCTCCATGTACCCCGCAAGCTATTTTTATATAATGTACGCAACTTTAAAACTAACAAAGGTTAATGAATAAACACTGTGACATTAACAATAAAATTGATTATTACGCATTCTAAGAGGAAAATAATAAAATAAAATATGTTTCAACATATATTCACGTAAATATTTAATTGAATATTACACATATGACTTACAAATGGGGTATTCGCGTTGCTTGCCTCAAGCGAACAGTTTCTTAATTTCAATGCCTCAAGCATATCTTTAACTTAGGCTAAGTCTAGTATCAAACGTCTTACCGATTTATTACTAAAGTAGTCGACTGTTCATACCATTGACAACAAACGAGATTTTCGCATTAAAATAACATTTCAAGTGTCCAATACAATAAGGCATCGTAAGACAAATCACCTGGCGCCCCACCCGATGCCCTAGCACGCAATGCCTAGAGATCGCTCAGATAGCGAGTCGGGAAGCAACATAATATGGCAGAATTTGCCTGCGCACCGGCAACTCGCCTCCCAGTCACTTTATCTTTGTTCAGGCACCCGCAAATGTATCGTACACTTATTAATTATTATATTTATCAAATGTAAGACTTGCTAAAATTTCTCTTTTATATTTCAAAGAAATTCTCGCTCTTTAAATACATTTATTATTTTATCCATTACTTATTTTGTTGTTAACTTTTTCGAACTGCCTATTGTATTTTTTGCGTATTTTTATGTGAACAAAGTATTTTGTGTCAAAAACTATATTCAATTTACCTATCATATATTTTCTTCCTTGTGAGCCATTTTGAAATAAAAACTTCTTTAGCCGCGTTAGACGATATTTGGGTGGGGATAATGTTATAGATTCGGAAGATCGACATGCTCAACATGAGTCTTATTTCTTGTATTCAATTTTGAATTTTATTGTTAGGGCAAGGGTTTATTTTTTTATTGATTATTTATTTGAATTTGGAACAGTTTCAACGAACTTTTTTAATTTATTTTTCTTGTATTTAATTGTCAAGGTGCAAGGGTTTATTTTTGTTGTTGTTTTTGTTACTTATTATTTATTTATTTCTGAACTTTTGTCGCGCTTTCTCACCTATTTTGAGTTTTTACTTCTGTCGGCAGTCCTTATATTACCAAGACTGCCTGGTTTTATTTTATTTATAGTAAATTAACATTATTTTCTCGTTTGGGGACCTCATCCGACCAGTTGAGTATGTAACGTAAAAGCTCGCTTAGAGCGCCCGCTGATAATTTGATCTACCGTTTGACCGTTATAAGATTTTTCTAGAACACGCTCCTAAATCCTGTTGTATGATGATTATTCACTTGTTCTACTACTATGCATGAGTCATCACGAATTCTAGCGTCGTGTAGGTCCTTAGATTATTAAAGTTGTGCATGTAGCAAAAGTGCCGCAAAATTAAATGTTTGTGTAAGATTTTTTACGTCATGAAACCAATACAGTAGATTTTATTGTCACCATAATTATATAGTATTTTTTGCTATCTTTCTAAATGTTGTCTATGTTTTATTGTGCTCACTTGCTCGTTATCGCCGTGAAAGTATGCGTTAATAGTTTTTTTTTATGATTTTCATGCGTAGACATGTTCTGCGTACGTGTTGTTGTTTTTATTCGTATTTCATGCAAGAGCCATTTACATCCGCTCATTCACATTCGAAAGTGAGAATCGACGCTAGTCCCCGATGCTGCAATTGAGGCTAATTAAGTTTATGGAGATATGTGATTTTATTGTCTTGTTATAAATCGCCATACGAGTTACGAAGATAGTTTGATGGTGGTACTAAGTATAATGATAGTGCATGGTCTTATATATTGGAGCGCATTTGTTTTTGTCACTATGTATACTTTAATGGATATCTATCTTATTTGAATGATTACTCTCATATGATTGTATTGCAAGGTGCATTGGTCATCCCGGAGGTCTTTGATAGATCATTCCGAGGGATATAATTCTCTACATATAAAAAGTTATTCTCTTGACCAGTAATACAGCTAATATAGATTCTGCTCAGATAAATTCGTCTGTCGTCGGGTCGGTTATGTAAAGTTTTTTTAGTATTATTATTATTTAAGCGATGGGAGATGTAAAACCATATATAAGTGAGGCGACTTGGTATAACTTAAATGTAGGTTAAAAAAATCAAAATCCAGAAAATTCCGAAGGCATGGTCTTAAGTTTTTAACCCCATGTAACAAATAGTACATCTCTTTAACCATCTGTACTATTCTTCGGGAAATTTTCAGGTTGGAACAGTAATGTAAAAATTGATCATAACATGATTCTAATCTTTAATCCATAAAATATGCATAGGTAATGCGAAGGATAAACGTTTCTAGTAGATATAAATACAAATGCTGTAGTTTGTCCTTTTCTTTACCAATAAGTTAGAAAAAAAATATTAGTAAAACGCTAAACACTAATATTATAAATCATTCCACCATTACCTCTCCATTTTCCTCACAAGCACCGTAATTAAGATGCACTTCATTACCACGGACGTCTCTCATGTTTCCATAGCTAAGTAACGTTTTCATAAGCACACTACCGCATTATAAATTAATCTTTCTCTCGTAGTTTCTCATACGTCTCGATTCCATTCCGCGGCATCCGACTCCGTTAGTTGTAACGTTTGAATCGGCCTGTTTCTGAATCGCCTATTAGAGGCTTGAGGATCAATGAATGCATCGTTATAGTGAGCTCAGAGCGAGCGAAATTATAGCAGATACTCCAGGTGGGTGGCGGCGAGAATTGAGCTGTCAATTTCAAATTAAGGGGACTATTCGTGGAATCGATAAATTTGGTTCAGTCGCTTCTCATTTTGTAGTTCCAGTGGCCTTTGATTTAATTAGATTAGACTGGGATGTTTTAAATATCAAACTGCCTCGTTGAAATGAAGTAAGTTTTCGCTTATTTTTAATTCGATCATATTATATAAAGTTATCTCAAATAATTCTCAGTGGTTCGTGGAGGAGTATTAAATATATATTAATCAGTAATGAATGAACAAGACAGGGAGATGACTATTGGTCTTTGAAATGGTAATAGGTATGCATATTTAAATTCTTGAAGTGAGCCTTGCTAGGCCGCGATTCGATTATTGAACAGGACTCCGGAGTGAACTTCCAATGTCGCGTCACGTTTATGCACATTTCGTTACACGAGGGAGAAAAACGAAATAACTTAGAAGAAAGAGGGTGCAATGAATTGAAAATATTAAATAAAGAAAATCTTTTTCCTTAAATAGCTAAAGTTCCTAGGATTTTTGTAGCGTATTCTTATGTAAATGATATTCTTAGATATATTTTTTATTCAGTTTTTCACTTCTATTGCACGTATGGTGCATTATATGGTTGAATTGTTATGACCCAACATACGCTAATCAAACGACAAAATCAATACCAAACGTAAGCATTCAGGTGTAACGTAATCGTACACCCATTGTTCGGGATCGATAACACCGGGCCTGAGACAAATCGGCCCAAATCGCCACGGCCCAGTAGACCGACACAGACTGCCGCTGTCAAGTGTAATTGTTTAACACGTGCCTCAAAAGCTTGCAGTGTCACTCGACACACGTTGTACGTGCTCACGGTATTGTGAAGTTTTTCACAATGCATTGTACAGTCGACCTTGCTGCTGTTTTGTTAGCTCACGTGCGTACGCAAGTTACAATATAATGCTCGTTCATGCGTTAAAGTTGTCAATACAAAAAAATTGAGTATATGTTAATTTTACAAGAAATCGATATTAAGTGGTAACATCGACATCCCTAATTCCGTACGATACCTGATTTAAACTGTCACGTTCTACTATTGTTAAATGCTTTTACTTACTTTCAAATGAAGTCGTAAAATTTTCTATCGTTATTTTCCTTTATTGAATGCACTACTACTGTTCCGACTTTAACACTATAAATAGTTATTGTCTCCAATTTCTCATTAAGTCGACGAGGCGTACGTTAATTTCCTCTCATTAATAAAGTCTCGGAATAGTCGGTTCCACTCGACTTCCGCTGATCGCTTTAGTGTGACCGCCTAACAATTCTTCTATCGTTGGTCTTCGGCCTTTTGTTACCTGTTACACTTGGATAATTTACCAAACCGATGTAGTAAAACTTAATTTTACCTTTATTCATGAATGAATTTGGAAAAACTATTAT